>JAHHFK020004774.1:0-268066 GCA_024533555.2 Aedes koreicus | reverse complement strand
TGGAGTTCCTCTGGAATTTTCTCCAGAACGGCTTGCCAGTTGCTGCTCCACTTTCGCGAGGTTGAATCCTCCACCTTTCAGCAATTGTTGAATGTCGCTGCACAGTGTGATCCCAATTTCTACATTGTCAACGCCGGTCATCATATCGTCAACGCAAAAGTCCTTGCTGAGAATTTTCGCTGCTTCCGGGTAGTGGTGTCCGTTCAATTCCGCAGGACGCTTGAGGCATTTTGTCGCCAAATATGGCGCTGAAGCTGTCCCGTATGTAACGGTGTTCAGCTGAAAAACTGTAATATTCTCGCTCCGATTGTTCCGCCAGAAGATTTGCATGCAATTTTCGGTCCGCCCACTGTTGCAGTATCATGCGATACATTTTTTCGGCATCTGCTACGATGGCGATTCGGTGAAACCGAAACCGAAGTACGATCGAAATTATGTCGTCCTGAACCGTGGGGCCCACCATCAAGGCATTGTTGAGGGAGATTCCCGTCGACGTAGCACACGATGCGTCAAAAACCACTCGTAGCTTTGTTGATGATGATGATGATGATGATGATGATGATGATGATGATGATGATGATGATGATGATGATTCTGATGAATTCAGACACCTATCCCTCTTTTGGTATTCAATGAATACGAAAAAGCTTTCGACAGACTCAACCACGAAAATTTGTGGGGCGCCCTGAGACGCAAAAGAAGTCCCGGATAAAATAGTCAACCTCATCAAAGCGCAGTATGAGTTTTCATGCAGAGTCCTGCATAACGGAGCCTTGTCCGACCCCGTCGCCGGTGTGAGGCAAGGATGTATATTATTACCGCTACTGTTCCTCACCGTTATCAACAAGATCATGGGAGATGCTATTGACCGTGTACCGAACGTGGGCTGCTTTGGCACCCTATCACTACGGAGCACCTCAACGACTTCGATTTGGCTGATGACGTGGCTTTGTTAGCGCAACGGCCCTCTGATATGCAGAGCAAGCTCAACGACCTCGCCGAAAGCTCCTCTGCAGCGGGTCTCACCATCAAGACGGGCAGAACGGGCAAAATCTTGGACAAAACCTCGTTTTTTTTTTCTCAGGATTTCAATTCAACTTGATACTCTACAGAAACTAAGGCTATTCACTATGAGGAATCAAGCATAAACTTATTAAAATCTGATTGTTTTTGCATAACGTCAGGTACGGGAAGTTGGGGTTCAAATCCGATTAAAATTTGATGTAATATTTATAACATCTGTTTTTACCATAAACAAATACTTTTTCCCTTAAAATGGAGGGATTAATGATTGAAATACCTTTGTATGAACCTATATTTCCAAAAAAAGGGATAAGTAAAATTTATTAATCAAACTAGGCTTTGATTTGAACACTAGGCATTTCACGTGAAAAAACATGATTTTTCTCTAATTTTAAATGTCTGTAAAAAAAAGCTCCACGTTTCTCCACTCTTCTATTTTTATGGACATAAAGTTTAAGGTCTCAACTAGTCATACACCAAATTTCAGCTGCCGCCGTCTGCCGCTTCGAAAGTTATGCACATTTTTGCAAAGCATATTTTGACGTCCCAGACCGTGCTGTTCACCGGCTTTTCGGGTTTGCTTTCGATGGTGTCATCACTGAACCACTCAGATTAAGCTACGTTCACATGTGCTTCGATGACGCATGAGCAATATTTATTATAGTGGCCCCTATTACGGATGTCACTTCACGGTGAAAACGGGCGAAGTGACACTCGTAATAGGGATGGTGCAAGTGATTCCCATTTGATTTGCACGCGATCTTTTTCACCGTGATTCGCAAGTTATCACCGTGATTCGTTTTCACCGTGAAGTGACACCCGTAATAAGGGCCAGTTTCTTAAAACAATCCGAAAATTGAACCTTTTGCTATTTGTAAACGGTTGGATTCTGGCAAATTATTATAAAATCAATTTATTTCTTAGAATTCAAACGTGTTTGAAATCTGAAATATGTCAAACCAGTGCGTTACACGAAACATGCCGTATGAATCATGCTTAACTGACGAGATGTTTGCATCTTTGGCAGATAATTGAACTACACGCTCGTCAGAAATTACTCTAATGTGAGTAAAAGAGTACTAAAAATCATAAAAATCGGATGTACTCTTCTAAATTGCTTGAAAGTATGGATTGATTTGAAATTTGGGCGTGACTTTATTAGTAAACCAATTTTACCAATATTTAGAGGAGGAATCATTCCCATACCTGCTTGTGATGTTTGTTTGTGAAATCAAGCTTTTATTCGCGGGGAATCAGTGGTTGAAGCCATTGTTTACAAATGAAGTTACCCGAATCAATCAAAATTTGTCAAATTCTGAGGAATTTTTACTCTGTTTGGGTTTACGGAAAATAAGCTTAACTTAGTAAAAGTTATTGAATAGGTAAAACTCATTTTATAGTAGTTTCTGATGAGCGTGTAAGGAACTAGAGTTCTGTCACTTTCAAACGATTTATTCGTTGCATTGATTTTGATTTTATCGGGCGCATTGGTGTAGTACTTACGCAATGTTTCGCACCAGCAGAAAAGTGATGTTTGAAATGCTTAACGAGCATTCCAACGAACCTTGGCGTGCACGGTATTTAAACGTATCAAAGCAGATCGAGAAAAAGTTGAATCTGGCAAATGATGCTGAAGGGAAGAAGCAAGTGAGGAAAGCTGTTCTCTTGGAATGTTCAAGAATACAACGCAAGTGGCAGAATTCAAATCGTACAAACAAAACATTTCTTGTTAAGAATAAGCGCTGGCTTCTGTCTGAAGTACAATTTGGAAAACCGAAGAAAGCACAAGGTACTGCAGATATTCAAATTAAATTACTGCTCTTTTTTTTCTCCATATCATATTTTATTTCTTCTTTAGGAGGACGTCCTGTTACTGACTTCTTGAATAGTTCTAAACGTTCGAAGCGAAGGAAGGTAAGTGAGTTGCGTAAAGCTGGGTCAACACCACAGCTTGCTCTGGCTACAGAAATGAACTTGCGTAGCGAAGGAAAGGTAACAGAGGCAGGACTGGTAAAAGAAATACTCCATTCAACTCCTACTCGAGCATCTAGAATGTCTCGTGCATGGAAGAAGTCAAACCAAACAGGAATACTACGATACACAACCACCGAAGCTCTGGCTCTGATGCTGGACCTGGATTTATCTAGACAAAAGTATCAAATTTTAAGAACACAAACCAAGGAGAGAGGAACCGATTTGTATCCATCATACAAACGGATTCAAGAGGAGAAAAAGCACTGCTACCCTGCAGCACTCTGCACTGTAGTGACCGAAAGTAAGGCTGAGGTATCATTGCAGGCTTTGCTTGACCACACAGTGCAACGCATCGCGTTGATAGATCCAGGGAAGTTTGAAGGGGTTAGTCGAGATGTCCTGAAGAATTGCACTCTCATAACTAAATGGGGCTTTGATGGAAGTGGAACACAATCGAGGTATCATCAATTACAAGCGAATCATGATTTTGACGATTCAAGTTTGTTGATGACATGTTTTGTTCCTCTCCAACTTTATAGTGGAGATAAAAATAACAAGTTAATTTTGTGGCAAAATCCGAAACCTTCATCTACCCGCTACTGTCGGCCCTGTAAACTGGAATATTGTAAGGAATCCATTGAGACGATTAAAAAGGAAGAACTACTTATTTGTACCCAAATATCAGGTCTTTTACCAACATGTATTGATACAAGGGCTGGAACGATACAGGTAACTCACACATTATCCTGCACAATGATTGACGGAAAGGTGAGCAACGCTTTGACTGGAACGAAGTGTTCCCAAAATTGTTCAGTATGCTCAGCAACACCCAAAATCATGAACAATATTGATGAAGTTTTGCAACGGGAGGAAAACCCAGAAGCATTGGAGCTGGGACTATCAACTTTACATGCCTACATTCGAATCATGGAGTGGATGCTACACGTTAGCTACAGGTTGGACACTAAAAAGTACTACAGAACACGAGACATCAGAGCAATCGTTGACCAACGGAAAAGTAAAATCCAGGATAGATTCCGTAAAGAGCATGGGTTGTTGTTGGACTTTGTTAAAGAGGGATCTGGCACTACAAACACGGGTAACGCAGCCCGGCGTTTTTTCGAAAAACCATCTGTCACAAGTGAGATAACTGGTATTGACGAAGAACTTATTGATCGATTGGACACAATTCTACGTACGCTTTCATGCGGAATTGATGTAAACCATGACGCATATCATGCATTCGCCATCAAAACAGCTCGTTTGTACGCAAGCTTATATGAGTGGTATCCAATGCCTGCGAGTGCTCATAAAATTCTTATCCATGGATCGAAGGCGATTGCACTTGCGCTGCTACCCATAGGTATGATGAGCGAAGAAGCGCAGGAGGCCCGTAATAAAGAGTTTCGGAAAATTCGAGAGTCACACAGCCGAAAGTCCAGCAGAAAAGAAACAATGCAAGATGTATTTAACGGTATGTTGATCACATCAGATCCCTTCTTGTCCAGCATGAGAACCAGCACCACTTCATCGTCCGAACGTGAAATGAAGTCAGCTGTTGCGGATCTCCTTCACTTCGAAGCGGAATCGGAAGATGATGAAGAATAAATATACATTTATAAATATTATTATTTTATATTCACAATCCTAAACATGGTTCGAAATTAAATACAAGAACATAATTAAGTGTTTTTTTTTCCTCAATAATGAAGTTTGATCAGAAATTGCATTGCAATATTCAATACTATGTGTCTACTCATTATATTTTTGATTTCCTTTTGAATAAAACATCCGTCAGTAAAAAGATATCTTGATCAAAACCAGTGATGCCAAAATTTAGCTTTAATCCTCATGAACAACTTCGCAGAAGGTTTTGTTTTAATAGCGGGCTTCACTCAAAAGATAGAGCTGATATAGATCAAAATAGAGTGATCTAGATGAAAAGGAGTGATGTCAAATGATAGATATTATTCACCTGAATAACCTTGCTGTAAATTTTGCTTCTATAGAATGCTTCTATCAAAATCTAAAATTGATTTAGATAAAAAAAGTTATCTAGATCAAAAACCAGTGATGCAAATTGTGACTTTACTCCGCATGCACAACTTCGCAGAAGGTTTTATTTTTATATCAGGCTTCCCTGAAAAAATAGAGCTGTTCTAGATCAAAAAATAGTGATCTAGATAAAAGAATTGATGCCAAAAGATAGATTTGATTCGCCTGAACAACCTTCCACATTATATATTCCCCCCACGACTTCTCCCTCCCCCCCCCCCGCCCCCCTTTCCTCTCCCCTGCCCCCCCCCACACACAAAACCCCTATAATCCCACCCCCCCCTCCACCCTCCGTTTGAATGTTTTGGTTCGATTTAATGCTACTAATCAAAAGATAGCACTACTACCCATATACGCTCCTCAACAGCCCTCCAATCAACACTACAAAAAACCAACCAAAAAAACATACCACACTAACACTCCCCACACCACATACCTCAAACCAATGATTGGCCAGTTTCCCCCTGCCCGCTCCCCCGGGCTGACTCCTCTTCCCTTTCCAACCACGCGCCCGCCGCCATTCCCCAATTCCCTCCTCCGCCGCTGCCACTGACTACCCCCCCCCACCAACCACAACCAACTCCTGCGTGCACCACCACCCCGTCCCGCCGCTCGCCGCCGTACCCACCCCCGTTTGTTTTCTACCCTTTTTTTTGTACACAATATATACTAAATATTAAATAACATATAAAAAAAAAAAAAAAAAAAAAAAAAAAAAAAAAAAAAAAAAAAAAAAAAAAAAAAAAAAAAAAAAAAAAAAAAAAAAAACGGGGACAGGGAGGGACCATCAGGGCACCCAAGTGAAACGATTTGGATAGGGAGCATGGGACTGCCTCCTCCCTATTGTTAACATTTCGCGGAACGAGGGCGGGCTCTTCGACCCCATCTATTGGGTTTATTCTGTCAATCGAGGGCTCGATTCTAGTGCTGTGCGTGTGAACTTGCTCTTGGAAGGAGATCCTTTTCCCTATATTCGCGGGTTTCGCGTAAGTGTCTCTGCTTACGGGCCCGCCCAAACGTTTTTGGCCCTTCATACAGGAGCTCGATGATCACAAACAATATTAGAATCCTGATCAAATCGTTTTTCAGATTATTCCACTGCTATGGGAAGTTACCTTGCTACAATAGATGGTAGTTTTATATCATCATATATCATCATCATCATTAATATATTTCTCAACACTCTAAAAATATTAAAACCAACATCACCCAAATCATTCGAAAAATTTTTTCCAATACTATCCAAAAATCAAAAATAATACTTTTCAACTATTAAAAATAAAAAAGAACTCTAATTTTTTTTTATTTAAGATTTAATATTAAATTTTCCAAATGTCTTTTTATTTCAAACACTTAAAATAAAAGTAAGGCAGTTCTTATAAACAGCAGTGAACGATTGGGGGCGATCCCGGCGTATTGGTTAACATCCATACCTCTCACGCCAAAGTCACGAGTTCGAATCTCACCCCCGGACAAGTTGCGAAAATACCCAAAAGCGGTGTTTGAGTGACAACGACGGGAGATGAACCAGCCCGAGGCTGAAAATCACGATAATCAAAAAAAAAAAAAAAAAACAAGCAGTGAACGATGTTAAAGGGGTACACCTTCGCAATATGCTTTTTTTTTCGCTCGGCAACCTTGGAGCTGTTCAGAGCGGATAAGAGCCAGCATTGAATTGACAGCTGGCGGTATCAAGTAACCTGGAGGGTACAACAATTAACCAGGTAGCTGGTGGCTCTATCGCCTTTGACTAGGCAACCGGTTAGGCAGTCGATCAACCAAGCCAGTAGTGAATTAATGCCAGCCGGTTGGCGCAACCACGAGCGAAATAAATCTAGTTGGCAGCCATCTTTCGGTAAGTGGTATGAACGGTATAAGCCAGCCACCATCATCATCGATAATGTGTGCAAAAAATGCATTAACTAGCAACATCAGCATGACCAGCTACCTGTAGTTCGCAGATAATTGATTTCAATTATCTGCTAACGACTGTTGCAAATATGACGCTACTATTGCTGGTTTGTGAATTGTCGCTCAATATTAGTAAAGATGCGAATGGGCCACACGAAAGGTCCAAAGAAGATCGTTCAAGCATGGACTATTTAAAATCCCTCCTCTTAAGGACGACCGGTTTTATTTTCCCCCAGCTAAAGAGTTTGTTTGGATTGGAATATATCTACACTGAAAATTAGTTTTAGTTTTAGTGATCAAAACTCGCGGAAATGGAGTCGAAAGAACAGCTCGTGCGTGATAAAATCTTGCGCATTCATCACGAGAACAAGGATCTCTCGCATCGTTCCATCGCTAAAACGTTGAGAATCGCGAATTCCACGGTGTCGCGAGTGATTAAGCGGTTCGAGGAACGGTTGACCACCGATCGGAAGCCCAGAAGTGAAGGAAAAAGTATTCCGTACAACACCAAAAATCACAACCGCGTAGCCCCCCCCCCCCTCCCCCCCCCCCCCCCCCCCCCCCCCCCCCTCCCCTCCCCCCCCCCCCCTCCCCCCCCCCATCCAATTTCAATCCTCCCCTCCACATCCCCTCCCCCACACAGTTCTAAACCTCCACCCCCCTCCCCCCCCCCCAACTTCTCCCCCCCTCTCCACTCATGTTCCAATAATCAATTCTCCAAATTCACCCCCCCCCCGCCCCCCCCATCTCTATACCCCCTAACACCTAATAACCAACAAAAATATGGTTACTCAAAAAACGTTGATTCACAGGTTCAACTATCCGGGTACTCATAGCATTCTTGACTAACAAATCAGTAAAGTAAATAAGTTTAATAGTTATTTCTCAACCCTAAAATTGATCAACGGATAAAACTCAAATTCAATCAATTTGTTTCAATTTCAATTATCCTTGGGGCCTTCTTAACACCCTCCTCGATTCTAGTCCCTACCAATTTTTCCCCACTACTCTTCACCCATACCCCTACCAACACTCCCCAACCCTCCAAATTTTACCTCCCTACAATTATCTCCCCACTATTGACCACTTCAACCCCCCACCTTTTTTCCCCAATATTCCTTCCTCCCCATTCCAAATTTCGAAATTCCTGGTTTGCCCCTCCTCTCGACATCTCTTTCTACCCCAACACTATACTAAATCCTCCGACGCTCTTCCTCTCCTGCCCCCCCCCTCTTCTACCCGATCCTCCCACTACTGCCTGTTCGACTTCAATTTCTCCGAAATTTCCCCTCCCCCCCGCTCCCCCCCTACTCATTATACCCCTTCTTACCCTATTCTCGGCTAGTATGGTTTACTCAAACTTGATTCCGGTTTCGTCTTATCCGGGGTTACCAATTCGGCTTTCGTATGACTTAAATAAAATCGAGTAATGGTAATGAAGTTTAATATTATTTCTCATCCCTGAAAATTTGATCATCGGATGAAAACTCGAAATTTACGAATCAATTTTGTGTGTGGCAATTTCATCATGACACCCTTAAGGTCTGTATCCACATTAATCTGGACACCTTCAAATCATTGTAAATTTTGAAATATTGCACGTAGGAATGAAAATTTCACTGTGGTATAGCTGAGAGTCTATGATGAAAAAGACTATGATTGATGTTTACATTTCATGTTTAGTATTCAAGCGTACGGGCGTACGACAAATCCTGACTTGTCAATACGGGACCTTGCAAAAACATTGAATTTGCCTAAATCCACTGTTCACGATGTGCTCAAATCATTTTCGGAACGTTTGACGGTGGAGAGGAAACCGAGAAGTGACAAAAACATTGGACGCGCTGATCCTGTCATGGACCGAAAGGTGAAAAGGATATTAACGAAAAACCCAAACCTCTCCATTCGAACGGTGGCTCGTAAAATAGGGATGTCGCCTGGTTTTGTCCCAAAATCAAAGAACGTTTGGGACTTAAGTCGTATAAAGTAAAAACAGTTCCAAATCGCAACGACAAACAGAACTTGGCAGCAAAATCACGGGCTCGACGTTTGAACTGCGAATATTTGACGAAGTTTTCATGCGTTGTTATGGACGATGAAACTTATGTCCTGGAGGATTTCAAGCAGCTTCCAGGGCTGGCTTTTTATTCTGCTATGGCCAAAAATGCTAAAGCTGAGCATTTCAGAACGAAGAAGGCATCGAAATTTCCCAAAAAATACCTTGTGTGGCAAGCAATTTGCACGTGTGGCAAAAAGAGTAAATCTTTCGTCACTACAGGCACAATCAACAAGGAGATCTATCAGAAAGAGTGTCTTTAGAAGCGATTGCTACCCTTCATCAAAAGTCACAAAGGAAAACCTTTGTTCTGGCCCGATTTGGCATCATGCCACTATGCTAAAACAGTGATGGAGTGGTACCAAGCAAATCAAGTGAACATTGTACCGAAAACCTCAAACCCGCCAAATTGCCAGAGCTACGACCAATCGAGAGATATTGGGCTCTGATGGAGCGGAAGCTTTCTGGAAAGAAGCAAGAAATCAAAGACATCAAACACTTCCAGCAAATTTGGACAAAGACGGCTTCTACGATTTCTGAAGAGTCTGTACAAACCCTAATGGACGGAGTTAAGCGCAAAGTTCGAAAATTTTATGCAAATACCGAATAACTATGAATTATCTTCACGAATTGTTAAAACACATCCATTGAATCTGAAACAAACAACTACGACGGAAATATAATGCGAAATTTATGTTCTATTCATGTTTTGATGTTTCCGGATTATTGCGGATACAGATCTTACACACAACATATTCATGCAATCCATTTTTTTTCCCATTTTTTAGAACAAAAAAATTCACGTGCATATGTTATTTAACGATAGCTTTTCTATTCTTGTTTAATTTTATACTGGTCTCTGTTCCACAATCTGCCAATCTCCATAGAACATTTATTGTGATGCCCTTAAGTCACCCTCTGCGAAGAAATCTGGTTCGACTTGAATTTTCTTATTACTGACCCCTTCGCATTATCTGTCACCATCCATACGCAGGCACCACCATAATTAACATTCCTAACTGAATCCTTTTTGACGGCGTTAATCAAAGACAATGATTGCAATTCTTCAGAATTCATCCAGCGAGCGCTCCACATGGCTCTCATTCCTCATTATTCATTCCGTGAAACTTTTATTATTCATGCAATCACTAAAGCCCAACTTTTTCTTGGAAAACATTTCACAGCCCACACCAACGGCTTGTGACCAGACATCTGCCCAGTCGGATCTGCCCTTTTCGGGGGACTTTAAAAAATTCACGCATCACGTATCTACCTTCAATGAAAAGAAACATCACACAAATGGCGCTCAGAGTGAAGTTTTTCAAAATCTAGTCTTTGGATCGGAATTGCAAGGTGCCATGGCCGAACATACCTTGCGGTACACATGTTTCTTTCGCTCACGTGCTTGGAATATATTGGTCCAATGACGACGACGACGACGACGACGACGACAACGTGCTGAAGTGGACCGAAAAAGAATTAATTATTCAAATTAATTATCTCGATTTAATTTCTTTGTGTCATTCTCGGTTAGTCCTTTTGGATTGCATGGCTGTCACTGGGGATGGTCAGTTCAGTATTTGCTCAAAACTACACTCGTGGAATAGAAGAAAACTGACTATTCCTATAGCAAATGGCTGATGAGAACCATTTAAAACCACTTCTACAAGCTTTATCGTTTCCGTTCCGAGTAAATAATTGTGATAGCAGCCGAAAACAAACACACTTCACGCCTACTGCTTCCTGCTGCCGTGCCCTCGAGACAACAGTAGTTCAACACGGACAAGCGGTGTGATCCCTCTAATTATAATCGTCCGGGTCGACCCGGCATAGAACAACACAGCTCGTAAAATAGTAGTTCTTCTTGTTCCCTTCTAAATAATCCCATGGAAAACCGCAAGGAAAGAACTGCTGCGCTATTCTTTGAATTTATTCCCCACCTGATTGTTGCCTGATAAGAAGGAGTTAATCCTTCGCTTTGAATTCGGTGGTGACTGACCCACCCCTCTTGCTCTCTACATATGTTAATTTTATGACCAGACTAAACTTTTACGTTGTATTTCGACCCGGTCCCATAATTACTACTGCTACGCTTCCCCATATCATGAAAGGGGTTCGTACAGAGCAAATACCAGCATTGGCCCTTTAGTCAGTATATTTTTGGCTTTGTTTCTTGGCTACATTCCGTGTAATGGTACTTGAATTTGAACTAAACCGTACGTGATATGATAATTATTATAATAATAAACAGCGCGTTCTTGAGCAAATGCCACCGCTTCAGATGGCGCTAAACCACACAATACAGCATGGTAGTGTGTGTGTGTGTTTGTGTTAGTGACGTGTGCCAGAAAATGGTAGGATAACTATAAAAATTTATCTAGTGTTGCAAACGGTTCTCCGAAATGGAGACTCGGTAATTGCGGAACGGACACAATGTGGGAAATTAACAGTCGTTTTTGTTAGGAGCAAGTTACTTCTGTTTATATCAGTTATCATGACACTTTTATCTCACCCGTGGACTATAAAAGCCTTTCAATTTTAATGCTTGAAAGATATGATAGATGAATGGATACGCCTGGTTTAGATAAAAATGGAGAGCGATCAAGGAATTCATAAATACCACTTGATTCGAGCATTCACATTTGTTAATGTCTAATCTAATCTAATACAAACGCAGCCAGTACGAGAAAGAATCCTGGAAATAATTGGGTTCGATGACGCCCAATTATTTTTTTTGTCAATATTGATGCTTGCACCATATCAAAGACATGATACAAGCGTCAAAGCGGCCAGGCCTACTGCGTTGCATTGACCGCAAAAGACGATTTCTAGAATTTTTTTTTCAATAGGGCGATATTAGCATCGATAACAAAATGAGAAATCGAGGATTAAAGATTCGATGCACATTTTTAATTCTGTATTTCGAACGAATCGCATTTTTTATTTTGTTAATCATCTCGGGAATTCAAATCCAATCAACTCTACGATACCAACAATTTAACGCACTACTTTGTTACGAACTTCATACTCAAAATTGCTTAAAACATATTCATGCCCCTTTGTCAGCACTGTTTTGATTGCGCCCTTCAGAATTCTGGCCGTCTGTCAAATAGAAATTAAATTTCGCCCATTTCCTAGCCCTGTTGGAAATTGGTTTGTTTATTTCGCCAGTTTGAATGGAGTCCAATTAGAAAATTATGTGTCAATTTAGACTGTTTGCCCAGTCCTCTGGCAATTGCAATTTCAATAGCGCCCTTCTGATTTCTTTGAAAAAAAAAACCTAAAACAGAGTGATTAGTGGAGCAAGTTTCAATAATGGGTCAATTTCTGGATGAAGAAACTGTGAGTATATTAATACATTATCAAAACGTTATGTAAAGTTTTTTACTTCTATTGCAGTTTGTTGCTGATGTCATGTTATCAATGGATTAATCTATGAATGAACAAACTGTGAGTATATTAATACAATTTTTTATCAGAACGTTTTGTAACGTTATTTTCTTCTAATGCAGTTCGTTGCTGATGTGGTTCTCGAAGCTAATGATTTCGAGGAACATCTCCGAACAATAATTATCACCGACAAAATTGAATGAAGTGCAGCCAGCGTCTTGAGGATGTGACGATATTGGAATACAGGACTACAGGTGTCGTATCCGCTGTCCATTTGAAACGTACAACGTGTAGATTTACGGAACCAAAACTTGCACCAGTTTGTTAGAGGATCTCTTGAAATTTTTAAAAGAAAGATAAATTTGTAGGTGTTGAATAAGGAGTCGGATTGAACAACGGTGAGTGTGTTTGATTTTCTTTCACGATCGCAAGCTAGGGTTTCTTGAATAATAAAAATATCAACAACTAGCTGACCCGGCGAACTTTGTTTCGCTTTTATAATTTAATTTGTGTTTATTAACTTTAAGCTAGGCTTGGCTTATTTGTCACCTAAATTTATTTGCCGTTCATTTACAATCAATAACATATTACAACACTTGAATTTTAGGTATTGATTGAATGATATTGATTTCGAATTTGTTTGAAGAAATATGCTTTATTTGCTTGATTTTAGAGGATGACAGAATCAATTCAGTGCTTTATGATGGACTTCATTCTTTTTTCCATTATCCGGCGCGTAAATAAACAAAGATTGTTAAACAACAATGCGAGAAGCATTCAAAATTAATCCCGCACACTTCTAAAGATTGATCTTGTGATTTATTAATTGTTATGTCACCATGACCATGTAAGGCGAACCGGAAATTGTATTCGTTAAAAGTCGAAAGGTAAATCGCTTGAAATAAGTGGAATTCTGGGATTGAGCACTTCCTCGCCCTTGAATTTGCCTTTGAGTATCATTTCTTGAATGACATGATTCTTGAGTTGTTATACGACCAATCTTGTTTCATTACACAATTTGATTGAGGTTCCTGAGCATGATGATAACATATCCAATCTTCAGTCTTAAATTATATGGTGGTAATCCTGGTAAATCCAATTTATTCAGGAATTCTTTTGGATAACTGGTTCCTTCATCCAGATTAGTCACACAATTAATTAAGTTGAATGAACGTAATTGTCCAGGAATTGCATTTTGAATTACGAAATTCAAATCCTCGACATCCTTATTTTTTGTTGCCAAAATCACTCGTGCACTTAAGCAATCTTGGTTCTCATAATTCTGGACGATGTTTGGGAAAACCCTCTTAATGATTTCCTCTTTCGTCGTTGTGAAATGGCAGTCATTCGGCGGGAACGAAATCAAGACAACTCGCATATTTGTCGTCAACTGTAGCTTCTTTACATATCGCCCCAAATACGAAAGCTTAAGGCGTGTGGAATGACAGGTAGTGTTTGTCGAAAATCAACTGGCAAGAAAATCATTGCGCCTCCAAAAAGTCTCGAGTTACTGCGCATATCTTCCATAATTCAATCGAGTGCTATTGTGCATTCGTCCCAGATGATGATTTTAAAACACTGCAACACTTTCGTCATTGCCGAATTCTTCGAAATGTTGCATGTCGGCTCGTCAGTCAGTTGGAGATTCAACGGCAGCTTCAACGCAGCTTGACCGCCTTCCAACAATGTGGCTGCAATACCTGAAGCGGCTACCGCCAGCGCAATATCTGTTCTTGAGCGAATCGAAGCCAATAGTAATGAAATGAGGTACTTTTCGCTAGTTCCGCAAGGTGTATCGATGAAGAAAATGCCTCCATTTCGGTCGTCAATCGCTTTCATCAAAGTGTCTTAAATGTCCTCTTGCTGAGGAGTCAACAACAGTACGTTTGTTCGAACCACTTGTCTCAAAGCATCATGATCGTATTCTCGTTCATGCTCCAACTCTCGATTGAATGCATTGTGTATTGCACGACTTGGAATTGGCATGCCCAATTTGGACAACAAACTGCCGCATTTGAGTAAACACATGTATTCGATCAAAATCAGCGCCTCGTTGCGCATCTCATCGTTAATTTCCAGCTCGTAATTCAAAGTGGTTGTGCGACCTCGATGTAAAATATCATCAACCATGTCATCCTTGTATTTGTTCTAAAATTCGACTTTATTTGATGGAACACATGTCGAAATGATGATCGCAAACAGGGTACGGATTTGATTCGCAGGTGCAGTAACAATGACATCGCAAGAGTTGAATCCCAATGAGTGTCGTTTTCTAGCAATTGCTGACCGCTGACCGCTGACAGGCCTCTCGATATGTCGCACATAGTAGACCATCCACAGTCCGAAGTGACTCGAACGAAGCTGGACCACGAACATTAACTAAAAGCAGAGCAATAAGGACACCTGTCAAATTGAGCCAACAATGTCAGGTGGACTATCAACGTCATCTACGATCCATGTCAAGGATAACTCGATCAAAACGAAAAAATACCATACATAATGTATTGAAAATCTACCATTTTCTAAGTTTTCATTTTTCCCAGAAATTTGTCCAATTTTCTTTTTGTAAATGTTCCTTGAGCACAGCCGAACAGAACAAAAAAAAGGCAACTTAAATCGGACGATCCGTTCTCGAGTTATGAGCGGTCTTACGTATGCCACTCTGTTTTATATATATAGATAGCTGATTGTTCGGAACCTTTTTGTCGTATATCAAAGCTCATGATATGCTCGTCATGCAACTAATATTTATAGTAAACTATTCCTGGATTATCCGAACGGTACTCGAACCAGGAAATCTGTTTGAACCAAATGATTTCATCTTGGAGATTCATCTTTGGCTTTCGAAATCTGTCTTCAAGCGCTTTGAAAGCCAGAAAGTCTTTTTGTTCCATTTCGTGAACTACAAAAGGAACCCTTCTTTGAATCGCTGACACAAAAATTGCCCAGTCTCTTGGCGTTTCTATATCAACAGCAGTACGTCCTGAAGCTATGTCCTGAAGTCATAAATTTATGTCGCACAGTAAGGCTACGGTTTTCGACTTTGCATTGATACATGAAATTCGTGAACATCATGCAAACAACAAAGTTGTGGTTCTGACCCGCACAGCGGTTTACCTCCTTTACATTTTTATTCATTTTCTTCAAGTCAGTCATGATACACGAACTCATCTTTTGCGATCCACGTCGGGCTTTTGATTCGTCCCACATGTAACAAGAAGCTGTGTTCTGTGACTTTTCGGTACTGAACACAGTGAAATTTAAAGTGTACAGTTGCCGACAGTAAAACGCGGTACCGCATAGCAAATGCGGTGTAGGCAAACACTTTTGCAGGTCGAATGATGCAGTCCTGATACTCTCATTGGTTTTTGCTGCTTGTACGTCTTTCCTCTTGCTATCATAGGCATCCTGAGCGCATTCTTGATGCTTCTTCCATTCTTCCATTATTGCAGCCTTTTCTGTCTCGGACATGGAAATTTTCAATTTTGTCGAAAATTTGTCACACGTGCAGCAAGTATCGGCCTTAGGTTTTCGAAACGACAAATTTTGAGTTCGAAACAAAATTCTGTACGTCGTCATGTGGACCGGATCAATGCCATCTCTCATACAGCGAGCCTTGTATAGTTTATGCATTTTCACAACGTTCAAATCACTACTGAGATACTTTTTTGCAGTGTTTTCTCTAGTGTAGTGAGATGAATAGGCTGGAAAAGATCGAATGTGGTCCAACATATAGCTTCGATGTTCTTCTGTCACCATCTGAGGATTTCTGTTGTTTGCCCTGAAATCATCTGCTGATATACCAAAACCTTTTAATTGTTTGGAGGCCAATACCCGTATTTTCTTGTCTTTGACATCAAATGTAGCCATGAACATAGACTTACATACTTGCACTCTACCTTTAACGGCAGCTAAATAGTATGCCCTCGTGTAGGTTCTCCTAGAATTGACATCCTGTAATATAGACAATACACGGTGTTCAATAAGTTCGAATACAAGTTTTCATCATTGCGTAGGTATGCGCCATGTACATATTCTGCATTGGTATTGGTGTCAGCTTTAGCTTCATTCATACGCTACCGAATGTGCGCGGTGTTGACATTCTGTTAGTTGTTGTTTGTTTGTTACGCGCGATGAAAGAGTATCGGGACTTCGTAATTAAGCGTTTTTTGAACGGTGAGCGACCCGGCGATATATTCCGGCTGCTGAAATCGCATGGGGTTAAGCGGAACTTTGTCTACACGACCATCAGGCGATACCGGGAGACGTCCTCGACCAATGACCGTGCGAGATCCGGTCGGCCGCGTTCAGCGAGGACGCCACGGGTCATCAAGATCGTGAGGGAGCGAATTCGGCGCAAAAAGAACCGCTCAATCCGGAAAACGGCTGCAGATCTCAACGTTTCCATTGGAACCGCTCACACCATACTCACCAAGGACCTTGGTTTCAGGCCTTACAAAAAACGTAAGGTCCATGGCGTTTCGGAGGCTACCAGCAAAAAGCGGTTGGATCGAGCTAAGAGGATCCTCTCTCGGCACGCTGGTCAGGAGTTTGTTTTTTCGGACGAGAAACTGTTCGTGCTGCAGCAGCCGCACAATGTGCAAAATGACCGGGTGTGGGCGCCATCGAGGGACAGCATTCCTGAATCCAATATAAACATCCCTCGGTTCCAAAGTGCCGCGTCGGTGATGGTTTGGGGGGCAGTATGCAAACGTGGTAAGCTACCCTTGGTGTTTATTAAAAAAAACGTCAAAATCAACGCGGCGTACTACAAAACTGAGGTTTTGGAAAAGGTTGTTGCCCCCAGTCTCCGAAGCCTCTACGGCGATGAGCACTACGTGTTCCAGCAGGACGGTGCACCAGCCCATACGGCAAATGTGGTTCAAGCCTGGTGTCGGGACAATTTAACCGACTTTCTGGACAAAACTTTGTGGCCTCCCAGCTCCCCGGACTTGAATCCTCTCGACTTTTTTGTTTGGTCCTATATGATGGCGAAGCTGAACGAATACAAGGTCAGCACTTTGGATCATTTCAAGACGGTAATTCTCAAAATCTGGGACGAAATGCCCATGCAGTCCGTGCGTGCCGCCTGCGACGCGTTCGAGAAACGTTTGAAGCTCGTTAAGGAGTACAAAGGGGGGGTCATTCCAAGAGAAATGTTTTAAACGTTCCTTGTAAACATAGCTTTCAATAACATAAATCCAAAAAATAAAAAAAACATGTTTTCATTTTTTTAACAAATTTTGAAAGTGTATCCGAATTTATTGAACACCGTGTAATAAATTGAGATTAAACAAATAAAATTAAATAATACACATGGTTGAACTGTTATTCCTTTAAACCCCTAATAATTTTAAACTTTTTTCTACCCCCACAGAGGTATTGTAAAACGAATAAAAAATCGCGTTTATCGATTTTTATTTTTCTTTACTTTAACTTAGCACAAGACGTTTTTATTTAATTTATCTAAGGTTTGTTTGTTCCATCCCTTCCTTACTATCTCCCCCCCTGTTTTTTGCTGGCGTTCAAGGATCTTAGGGTTGTTTTTTGCGCCGTTGGTTGTTCTGTCTCGTCCTCTAAACCCCCGTCCCCTCCACCAAAAAATTTAATTGTGTTATAAACTTAATTAGGGTATTGAGTTATTTCAAGCTCCCTTGGTTAACACCTTTTATCTCCGCGTTTCTTCCCCTTTATTCTCTTTTTTCCCGCCTTGTTCCTCTTTCGCTTCTCTCGTTTTCGTCCTTTCTTCCTTCCCCTTTTCTCTTCGTCGTTTCCCTCCTCTCCCCTGTTTCTCTCCGTCTTTTTTTTTTTTTCTTCCTTCTCCTCCTCCCCTTTTTTATTCTTTTGAACCACTTTTAGATATTTCCAATTCATTCGGTTCATAATCGCTGAATACCGTTATGTTTTTAAAGTTCTCAAAATATTCATTGATCGTGAAATTGTTTATGGTCATTTCATCACCTTTCTGAATTGAATTTCCAAATTCATCTAAGTGATCAAGTTCATCCTCATCATACTGATCATCCGAACAATCCTGCTTAGCTGATTGAGCATGCGCCCTGGTTGATGTGTAAATTATTGGCGATGCACGACAAACTCTTTCTGAAAACCTACCCTTGGCGTTACAGCTGAGAGGCATGATTGAAGGCAGTAATTTTTTCGGAGACAATGGGCTACTTGTATCTTGAGATGCGATTCGGCGTTTGGTTGGCTGATTAACATTACGTAAAAATTTCTGATCGTCAACGCTTGTCGTGATAGCCACATATGCTCCTTCTATCAACGACACCTCACTGGAATCATGCGGTGCTATGCGGTGCGTGATGGGTTCTTCAATATTAGTTATTGCTGGAGATTTGAGATTCAAGGGAGAAACCTGTACTTCTTCATGTCGGATAGTGGCCAACTGTGAGCATACTGAAGATGAAATTTTACCGGCATCGTGAGAAATGGGTTTGGTTGACTGTTGAACATTGACTAAGGCACGTTCTGGGGAATCCGGCAACCAGCTGTCACTGGCATTCTGTGAAATTTGTCTGTGCTTGCTTGGCTGTTCAGTACCTGGATGCATAATACGATTGCCTTTATATGATCTGTTATGATCATTGCTAACGTGCGCGACTGTGGAGTTGTTCAAAGACGACTCATGCCTATCTTCGTGAGAGACAGGCCGAATTTTGATCGACTGACCGGATTTTGGAAGTATTCGACGGAAATTTTCCGGAATATTACTAGTTGACTTCTGTGCAAGATAGACATTCTGGGTGTTGACCAATCTCTGATATTGCGTGAAATAGTTTGCTGCTTGTTTCGTTGATCGTTTTTCGACAGTATATGACCACCTGAATCTGAGAAATTATTTCGATTATCTTTACGGTTCAGTGATGAGGGACCCTCGTAGTTATCAGAATGCATGATTGGCGAATACGAACGGTTCGTAAATGAAAACTCATCATCATCGTGAGGAGTGGTGGCATCAAGGGTACCGTAAAGTTGTAACGTATTTCTACTACTGGACACATGTGTGTTGTGCAGTGATACTGTTTCAGTTCTTTCGAGATCAGTTTCCGCTTCGATCTGCTTGCCGGAATTGAACGGTAAGCTTCCACAAACACTTTCAGTGTCACTTTGGGCATTGACATGGTATATGGCATTCACATTGTTTGACATTGTTGTTCTGATTGATCTTCTGTAAGTTTCAATAATTGGATATAAAACCTATATTCATGTTTATAATGTGGAGTGCCTGTAAGACTATGCCCACCGGTGGGTTACTATCTTGGTTATATTTTAATGACTGAAAACGTTTCTAGTTAAGTTTAGCCACCCACTTTCTCACCGGTCGTTAATAACAAGGAAACAAAATAGGACTCTTATGCATTCTTCTAAAGCAATCTTTCCTACCAAAATTAAAAACACAGCGAGACTGGCGAGGTACAGCCATGGACCGATTACAAAGGAAACAACTTCTGTGTACAGCAGAGGCCACACCGGCCTTAGTCTGATTGGTAAGGTAAGGTAAGGAAAGAGGACGACAGATAATATCTCGTGATGTTTCGTATATAGGAAGTTACTTTCTTCAGCAAAGTTGTTTAGTAGATCTAGGCCTCTAGGATGATGGACTTAAAAGTTCAGAATTATCTCACTTCGTGGCGCTAGTGTTCATGTAAACTTACAGTATAATCTGGATCTCGAGATTATTGACATATAGCAAGATGGCATCTTCAAAAGATATTCGAGGGGTCTGAGGTTGTTGAATGATGTACACATTTGATCAGAATTCGTCCTCTACGTGGCGCTAGTGTTCATGTGAACTTTTTTTGAATATCTGTATTTTGATATCTACTCAGAAAAAAATAATGATGAATTTTAACAGGCGCTTGAAATTTCCCCTCGTTTAATTCCAAGCCAAAGAAGGCATAAGCAACGAAATTGTTTGCAATCTTTCATACAACAGGATAGATTCAGCCGTTTTTCAAAAAACTTCCAGGAATTTCTTCAGAGAACATCAGGGAAGTTCTTCAGAGAACATCAGGGAAGTACTTCAGAGAACTTCTGGGTAGTTTTTCAGAGAACTTCAGGAAAGTTTGTCAGAGAACTTCAGGGAAATTACTACACAATTGAAGCGGCATGACTCCTACCCATCATTTTTTAGATAGGATGGACTGTCATGCTTTTATCATTATCTCGGTGGCTTGTTTGACGAAATGGGCCTTAAACATGAACCGAAAGATTGGCGACTATTCATCGATAGCTCGTCAAAAAGTTTAAAAGCTGTTCTGCTGCATAATGGAAATGAGCATCCAATTGCTGTAGGAAATTTAGAACAGTACTAAAATGTTGCTGAGTTCCTTGTGTTATTCAAAATATTGATGGGAAGAGAATGAAGATTTTAAAATGATCGTTTCTGTCATGGGTCTTCAAGGTTAGATACCTTTATTTTAATTTTATTTTTATTTTTCAATTGTTTTGAAGATTTGTTTGGTTTTAAAACTCTCAGCTTATTATTGCGTTCACACTAATTTTCATTGCTTTATTTGAAAGTTTTACTGGTCACCTTTGAATTATTGACAGTAAATTATCTTTTTTTTATTGTTATTTTAAGTTTTTCTATTGCAAATTGCTATTTTTTCGTTGGCATAGTGTTTAATAATTTAGTGACGATTTCACATATTTTTATTGCTATTTTTTCCATTTTTATTGATGTTTTACTACCCTGCCAATATTATATATGTCTGTACAAAATAAATCCGACATCCACTGGTTGGTCACTGAAAAAAAATAGGAACGCATCAACATCTCAACAGCCTTGGAAAAACGAAAAACAGAGCAGCTCATTCCAATCATCGAAGATAAAATTCCAACACAGCACGACATTTTAATGAAAAGCAATAGACCATTCTACAAGATAAGTTTTCAAAAGACCTCATTATACCTAAATATAGCCATTAAAAGAAAGCAATTTTAATGATGGAAGAGTCCGGTTTCATGTATTCTAAATTAAATGGAATACATAACATAATGCTACTAAACAAACAATATGTAAATACAATCCAACACCACCTGCATGCGCATGCCAGTCTGTTATGGAAACAGCAGTTGAAGTTCAGAATTTCTACTTCAATGTAAACATTATGCGGAAATGCTGAAAAAAAATACAGGTTAAAATGATTGTTATGCTGCTCCAAGCTCCCAAGATAAACGTTACCGGACTGCAAAGGCGATCTCAAAACTGAAAACTTTCTCGTACTGAAACTATTAATGAATAATATACAATGTGATTTCCAGGTACAGGGTGCGGCAGAAAATAATGCGAAAATGTTCAAACTTGAATATTGGGTTAATTCGTGTAGCTAGTGACTATTTTCTGTCGAAAGTGTATTTGTTTATGTTTAGCTTCAAGTGCTGCATCCAAACATTCTATTTGTTTTATTGCAAATTTGTCAAAATGTTCGCGAAAGAAGTGATCACCAGTTTGTTGCTCGCCCAGAAGAAGCCGAAAGAGATTGCCAAGGCGGTAGGGTGCCATTTGGCATACTTTACCGCATAAAAATGTCCCTGCAGGATGGTCCCAAGCAGCGGAAGCCGGGAAGCGGACGTCTGCGCTTTGCACGCACGCCGAACGTGATCAAATCGGTCCGTGCAAAAATTGCTCACAACCCGGTGCGTTCCATAAGAAAACCTGCAAAGGAGGCCAATATTTCGGAGAAATCCATGCGGAGAATCATCAAAGAAGACCCGCATGCATCTTCCAGAGCCAGAGTGAAACGCCACTTGATTACGGACCGGGTCAAGGAACTTCGAGTGACTAGTTCCAAGAGATTGGTTTCCTTGTTGAAGAAGGAAAAAATGATAATCCTGTTCTCCGACGAAAAGCTTTTCAGCATCGATGCTGTGGCCAACAGCCGCACGGACCGGTTCATTTCATCGCAGAAAATAGAGAACGTTCCGGAAAAAGTGAAATTCAAATTTCAAACCAACCATACGGCTGGTGTCATGATGTTTGGCTTGGTGGCGTCCAACGGTTTGAAAATGCCGCCTGTTTTCATTGATGCTGGAGTTAAAATCAATACCGAAGTGTATATCGGTATTTTAAAGGACCAAGTGCTTCCTTGGGTGAAGGCCAACTTCTCCGAGGACCAAAACGTTGTCCTACAGCAGGATGGAGCGCCGTGTCACACGTCCAATCGAACCCAACAATGGTTGAACGAAAACATGAAGTTTTGGCCGAAGGATTTGTGGCCCCCTAGAAGTCCAGATCTTAATCCGTTGGATTATTCGATTTGGGCATATGTTGAAGCACGAGCCTGCAAAACATCACACCCTAGTGTGAAAACCCTGAAGTCAACCATAACACGCACATGGCAGTCAATGTCGGAGGACTACGTCCGAAAGGCATGCTCTGGCTTCCGGCGTCGGCTCGAGGATGTTATTAATAAAAATGGAGGACACATTGAATAAATTTGTTTAAAAGGACTTTATAAAGATAACTGCACTCGAAAATGTTGATATTATTGCTTGAATTAGTTGAAAATGGGATTTGAAAGAAATAGAACAAATTTTCGCATTATTTTCTGCCGCACCCTGTATATTATTAACGGATGGCTACGCACGCATCCCCCCCTCACCACTTGCGCGATCAACTTTTTTCCATTTTAAAAATTTCCTTTACACCACGCCCCCCTTTTTTTACCCAACATATAAAAAAAAAAAAAAAAAATTGGGCGTCATCGAACCCAATTGTTTCCTGGATGCTTTCTCGTACTGGCTGCGTTTGTATTAGATTAGATTAGATTAAATAAGATTAGGTAGTTTTAGACCCCTACCCTTTCTGAAAAGGGGGGCTCCCATACAAATGAAACACAAATTTCTACATAACTCGAGAACTAATCAAGCAAAGGCAACCAAATTTAGCATGTGGGAGTTTTTGGAGGCAAAAAGTGTGTCTATAGTGGTTTGAGACCCTCCCTCCTTCAGGCAGGGGAGGCTCTCATACAAATGAAACAGAAGATTTTGCATAACTCAAGAACTAATCTAGCAAATGGAACCAAATTTGGCAAATGTTTCTATGGTGGTTTGAGACCCCTCCCCTCTTTGGAAGGAGGGGTTCTCATACAAATGACACACAAATTTCAACCAAACAAGAGAATTATCCCTACTGTTATGAAAATTTCTATGCAGGAGTTTTTGGGGACGAAGAAGGTTCTTATGATGGATCGAGACTCCTTCCCAGGCTGGAAGGGGGGTTGCCATACAAATGAAACACAAATTTCTGCAGAACTCGAGAACCAATCAAGCAAATGGAACCAAATTTTGGGGGATCGTTTACCCTTCCCTCCTACCCATATACCAACCAACAAAATTCCCCCCCCTTGAATTATTCCCGCCCCGTCCCCCCCCGGCTACCACAATCCCCATCCCGACTCAATAACCAACATGGTCGGTCTTCGCCCCCGGCCAACAACCACCCAAACAAAAACCCCCCTGTTTGGAGAAATTTCAAGGCATCTACACAGCTCGAAAAAGTAGTGTGAATTTCTGTTTAATATCATGCACATAAATGGAGCGTCACAAAACATAAAAATTTGCATTATACATCGTGTAAAGTTCTGAGACATTTCACACATTGCCGATAATATTGTATGCAAAAGCTCATCTTTGATAGAACAATTTCATGCAAGTTGCTGCTTCGTGTGCAATGAAATACAATTTTACATGCTCTGATATTTACATCAGAATGAATGTTCAGATTTTTTTTCTGTGTATAAGGTGAAAAACACAAGAATATTACACGTTCAAAATATATTAATTTAATCATCTACGTGCGCTTGGGTGAAACCAACCAACCACTTTCCACTTTCAAAAGTATGAAATTATTTTACAAAATCGAGAAGCACTTTAAAATTGACTAACTTTTTTGGCCGGAGCCTTAGCCATGATCGAAGAAAGATAGATGTTGGCATGTTCCTAAGCTCTTTCGTGGCCTTGAAGATCAGCTGCCCTTCGGTTTTGGCCTCGAAATATTTGAAGTTTGAGGATCGCCCAAAAATTTTCCATCGTTCGCAGATGACTTACTCCAACTACCCGGGCAAGAATATTTTGTCACCAAGTCCAAGTTTGACGTACCAGAGAATGTTCGGAAGAAAAAAATGTCAAAATTGTCCAAGAAATTACTAATCTTGCAGGCGATTTGCGGTTTTGCCGAAATGAACGCACCCTCTATCCCTTCTGGAACTATAGATGATGAAATATTCAAGCAAACGTGTCTTCAAAAGTAACTCTAGCCTTGACTCTAGCGACATTCTGAAGAATCACAAGACTTCTATTCTATTTGGGCATGATCTTGGCTCATGCCACTATGCTAGAAACGTGTAGGAGTGGTGCGAGGCTAATAATGTGCTTTTAGGGCAAAAGACAAGAATCCTCAGATTTCACCGAAACTTCGCCCGATAAAAAACGTTTGGACTATCATGTAGACAGCATTTCACTAGAACCCCAAAGAAGTCAAAAATGGGCTAGATTTGAAGAAAGTCCTGATGAAAGAGACCAAACAGATGGGAAAAGTTGATGTACAAAACTTAATGGATGGAGGTTCGAGCATCTGGAATGGGAAAAGAAGTCGAGTGAAATAAATACAAACAAATCTTAGCATATATAATACACCCTTTAGAATAACCATATGCTACGTTGTTTCTGTACACATTTCGGAAATGACAATTAAGGGAACGTCCATTAATTATGTCACCCCTTTCCCCCCCCCCTTGTCACTTTTTTGTATGGACTTTCAAAACCTCCTCCCTTACTGCGTGACATAATCATGGACCTTCCCTAATAGCTTTTATATTTTTGATCATCACTGTAAACTCACAGCATTTACGATTGCCGTTTCTTGTCTCATGTTCCCACTCACGCTCAATCCGCTCACAATAACGACTTTCTCCATAAACTTCTCCATAAACTCTCTCTCAATTCGATGTTTTTCCCGAGCTCGCTCCACCCGCCTACATTGCTCCCCACGCAGCCTCATCCACCAACGAAATCCTTACCCAGTTTTGTTTTGCTCTCTCCATTCGCACCGTTTCGCGTTCATTGGGGCATCCTTTCTTCTGCCGTACCTACCATGACCTACGCATTGCGAGAACCTATTGCAGCATTCAGTGTTCTCGCTCGAAGTCGTTCGATGGGAGCGCAACCACGTGGCGGAGCAGAGCACACACCGCTCTATCATCTCTCCGGTGGTGGCAGTGTTCCAGCATTCAGATCACATGGCACCCGACCCGAACGGAATGAACCGATCGATTCATCTGCACGCAGGCTGGCGAAGAAGTGCTCCAGCCAAGGGTCCCCATTTGGGCACCGGACTGGCCGCAGCACCAGCAGTGTCTGACGTTTACTCGTTCGGAGCGGATGGGCGAGGGCGCATTTTTGGTTTTTCGGCGGAATCCTTCGAAAAGGATTTCGATTTTTCCACTCGACTCTAGGTGGGGCGTTTTCTCCGGTGAGTGCGTCCGATCCGATGATGCGAATACTGATTGAAATGATGCTAGAACCGCGTAGGTCGTCGCCGTGACAATAAATCTCCACTCTCCGAGGTTGGTGGATTTCGATCGGATTTTGGACGGATTGTTACTACTGTTACGAAGTATGTTTTTTTTTGTTTTGAATTTGACGGTGGTGATTTTTGTTCACATTGTCCATTATTTTCTGATGGGAACTGAGATCGAAGCTAGGTTTTGATTTATGCGTCGATTGATGGAGGCACTGGCTTGCTAACTGTGCCCGAGAGCAGCGAGGTTGTGAGTGGCCAGAAGGGTGACCAATTTAATTACTCTGGTTGGTGGTGGAAACGTTAGTGGACAACCGGTGGAAACAACTGAAAAGCTGTGTTTTTTTACTCCACTGGTCCAAGAGCATGTTTGGTTGAAATTGGAAATGTATTTACCATTTGTTGAAACCAAATGGAATGAAAACGAATCCCCCCCTGTGGCAGTCTGTGGCAATTAATTTTACGAGAAGAACCGGTGCACGTATGTAGTGAGTTCGTGTTTTCCGCATTGTGATTTTTTTTTTGTGGGCAATCGTATAAGCTTTTTTTTTATTTTATTTTAGAGCGCAAAGTAGTAGTTTGGTTTTGCTACTCTACACGTGGTTACTAAAGTGGAAAGTGATCTACGCTTGGGTGGTTCTCGTCTATTAAGCTTATTTTGGAAGCATGAAAATGAACACGGGGGTCATGCGGTGCCCTTCTTGATGGAGGTTAAATGGAATAACCCGAAAATAAACACTCGTCCATTGAATAGAGCTTGGCTTCCATAGAAGCAGAGCTGAAAGTGAAAAAAAGAACTAGAATAGAGTTGCATCCGTGGAATCCGATTTTCCGTCAGGAAAGATGAAATTTTAGAGTAGCGTTTGACCTACCTAGCTCCGATTAAAGGGAAAAGTCTCTTTTTACGATGAAGGATTACAAAATTATTTTCGACCGAATTCTGAGAAAGTGAGCAGCGTTTGAATTGAGCCAAGCGAATTTTAAAGCATTTGTGGGATGTGTCTGTTTAATCCCTCGTATTTGCGGAAAAGGGATCATTTTCAGAACCTATGGGATCGATTGCTGAGCTGCGATACATGTGTTAAGTGCTGTTCTGGGAAATAGTGAGGAAAAGGATTTCAGTGTTTATTCAGGAGCGGTCGACCGGGCTGTGTTGATTTAGCTTTTGGGCCTGTTTCGGCAGTTAGGTGGCAACTGAAAGCGATCATCCGGTCGAATAGAGCCATACTTTTATCGAATGAGTCCACGTATGTAGTGAAGTTTGGGGCAGAAAAGAATTGAAGCAGAAGATACGCTGGAGGAAGAACCATCAGCTTACTCCACAAAAATCAGGTAAGTTTCGCAAGCCAAGAAAGTGCTAGTCGTTTCGTGGGGAGATAAGTCTAATTTTGATGATAATGAGGATGATGTGACGCGTACGCCAAATGGCATTAAACTAATGTGTACAGTGATTGGATTTGGTTGTATAATTAAGCTGTATAAAAGCCAATGAGTGGTATGTTCGATGGTGGGATTGGATGGAAAGGGTGTTTAAAATGTTAGTGAGTTGTGTGATTAAAGAAATTTCACTAATTGATCACCACCCTAGTAGCACACTTGTTGTAAATTAGTCAAACTAACTTCAGTGTGACTCAATTAAGTCACAATAAAATTGCTTCAACCAATTATGACAGTTTTTTGCTGCTTGGGCAGCGGACATCCAAACATTATTTTGGCAATGGCGCATCATAAAATGTTATTTTTCATAAAGTCTCATACATATTTCATTTAATAAATAATAACCTTCTTTTAACATTATGTAACGCTTTTGAGTTGCGAAAAGTACTACACTATGCAATCCAATTAAGCATGCTACGTAGCAAATTTCTGTAAGTTGAATGAAATAAGCTTTGGATTATTTTAATTATAATTTATATATCAAGCTGGAGCAAATCTATTTGTAGTACTCGTGGTAGTAGAAGATGTTGAAAGCATCACGAAATGATGTCCAGGAGAATGAGGTTCTTTCGAGGACGACGCAATTGCGAAAACAGAATTTACTTGCAGACTTTACGCTCCTGTTGAATGTTCGGAATATCCTCTTGAAACACTGCAGCTTAGTTTTCTTTCACCATTTAACGTGTTATGACGTGTTTTGTATAAGCTCTAAAATGCCGCGTGGATCGTATTTGTCAGAGCAGGTAAAAGGGAAGATTTTGGCTTATCGTGATTGAGATATCAGTATTCGCGAAATCGCTCGTTGTTTGAAAAGATCTCATCACGTTGTTTTGAATTTATGAAAAATCCTGATGGATATGGAAAAAATAAGACGGCTGAACCCAAGAAAAGGTTGTCAAAAAGATATCAACGCAAAATAATCAACGATGCAAGCAACTCACTCAAAAGTCTGAACCAGATAAAGGCTGACCTTATGCTTGACGTTTTGCGTTCAACAGTCTACCGAACTTTAAAAGACTCTCCAAAGATTCGGCGACAAAAACTGAAGCTAAGCACCACAATTTTTGCCCAGTCATAGATCAAATCGACTTGACCTCACCCGTGCCAACATGCGTAAAGATTGGAGTAAAGTGTGTAATCATGTTGATTCATGATTGACATTTTTTTAAAGTAGTTTAATGAGAAGAAATTTAATCTCGACTGAACAGACGGAATCTTTTCGTGCTGGAGAGATTAACGGAAAGCGCCGCGTTACTTTCCATCTCGCAACTTCGGAGGGGGCAGTTTGATGGTTTTGGAGACATTTTTTCAAAACGGAGTGGTGCAGATTGCTTTTCCGTCAACAAGAATGAACAGCCAGGAGTACATCGAGATGCTTCTAAACCATTTGCTACCATTCTTGCAGTAAAACCATCGTGGTGATAGGGTAACTATTCCAACAGGATAACGCATCAGTTTATAAAAGCCGAGCGACCATGACGTGGTTATCTGAACATAAGGCACCAAAGTATAAATATAAACACAACACAAAAAAGACCCACACCAAACACCCCGCGCCACACAAAAACAAAACCACCCCCCAAAAACAAACAACAGTTTATTAATTAAAAAAAAAAAACAACCCCCACCAAAACACCCCCAAAAAACCAAAATAAATATTTTTTTTAAATAAATAAATTAATTTCCCGTCTTATTCTAATGTTATAAAACACAACTTTTTTTTATATTTCTTAGATAATCACCCAGAACAACCCAAAATATAAAAAATTTTAATAAACAAGAAAAAAAACATTACCCAACCTTTGGACTTCATTTCGAATACGTAGGATAAGGTGCTCTAAGGTCTGTATCCGCAATAATCTGGACACCTCAAAACATGAATAAAACATAAATTTCGCATTATATTTCCCTCGTAGTTGTTTATTTCAGATTCATGGGATGTGTTTTAATAATTCGTGGAGACAAAACATAGTTATACGGTATTTGCATAAAATTTTCGAACTTTGCGCTTAACTCCGTCCATTAGGGTTTGTACAGACTCTTCAGAAATCGTAGAAGCCGCCTTTGTCCAAATATGCTGGAAGTGTTTGATGTCTTTGATTCCTTGCTTCTTTTCAGAAAGCTTCCGCTTCATCAGAGCCCAATATCTCTCGATTGGTCGTAGCTCTAGGCAATTTGGCGGGTTTGAGGTTTTTGGTACAATGTTCACTTGATTTGCTTGGTACCACTCCATCACAGTTTTAGCATAGTGGCGTGATGCCAAATCGGGCCAGAACAAAGGTTTTTTCTTTGTGACTTTTGATGAAGGGCAATCGCTTCTGCAGACACTCTTTCTGATAGATCTCCTTGTTGATTGTGCCTGTAGTGACGAAAGATTTACTCTTTTTGCCACACGTGCAAATTGCTTGCCACACAAGGTATTTTTTGGGAAATTTCGATGCCTTCTTCGTTCTGAAATGCTCAGCTATAGCATTTCTGGTCATAGCAGAATAAAAAGCCAGCCCTAGAAGCTGCTTGAAATCCTCCAGGACATAAGTTTCATCGTCCATAACAACGCATGAAAACTTCGTCAAATATTCGCAGTACAAACGTCGAGCCCGCGATTTTGCTGTCAACTTCTGTTTGTCGTTGCAATTTGGATCTGTTTTTACTTTATACGACTTAAGTCCCAAACGTTGTTTTGATTTTTTGTCAAAACCAGGCGACATCCCTATTTTACGAGCCACCGTTCGAATGGAGAGATTTGGGTTTTTCGTTAATATCCTTTTCACCTTTCGGTCCATGACGGGATCAGCGCGTCCAATGTTTTTGTCACTTCTCGGTTTCCTCTCCACCGTCAAACGTTCCGAAAATGATTTGAGCACATCGTGAACAGTGGATTTAGGCAAATCCAATGTTTTTGCAAGGTCCCGTATTGACAAGTCAGGATTAGCCGTACGCCCGTACAAAAATCGCTTACGCACTTGTTTTTCTTTCGTCGCCATCTTGAATACTAAACATGAAATGTAAACATCAATCATAGTCTTTTTCATCATAGACTCTCAGCTATACCACAGTGAAATTTTTCATTCCTACGTGCAATATTTCAAAAGTTACAATGATTTGAAGGTGTCCGGATTAATGTGGATACAGACCTTAATGTGGGTCTATGGATCTAGGATTCGGCTTATGCTTAAAGATGGAAGTAAAAATTAATTCGCTATTTTAACACTGTAAATCCGAAACATACAGTAGTATTTCATCATTGACATATCAATATGAAGAATAATTAAAGACAGGCAATTTTTAACGACAGGCCGAATTCTGGATCCATAGACACACATTAGAGCACTTTTCCCTATTCTCTTTTATTACTCAAATACCGCAATAATATGTCTGATTCTATAGTTATGACACGGAGTGTATAGTTGCTGACATTTTCAATGCACGGGTTGCCTTGGGACATGAAAATTCGTGACAATCATAGAAAAAAACCTACTTTAATTTGAATGTTTTGTCACTACGCATGGTAGTCGATGTGCAGTGTTCATAGAGGTGTAAAGATATAGAGAGTATTAATTTAAAGTCTTTTCGTCATTGCATAAAAAATACATGCAACTCGCTGCAGAACTCGTTTTTTTTCAACACTCATCGTAATTATCCAACTCGGCAAGCCTTGTTGGATAAACGTAAGACTGGTGCCGGATTTTGTTTTTCGCTGATTACGAGCTAATTAAGACTATTAGTGATGATTTGTCATGAAATACTTGCTTCTCAAGAGTATGTGTATACAGAAATTGCATAGAAAAAAGGTATGTGATCTCTCAGAATTTCTAAAAATAGCGGAAAAATTCCGATTTGGCTTTGACGAAATTTCGAACTTTTCTTCGAATACCACTCATCATATTTTGGACAATCTGTTTGATTTTCGAAGTGGGGGTCAAAAATTTTCGGTTCACGACTTCCTAAGCGGTTCCTTGAACTTTTCAGAACTAAAAGAAGAAACATTTTAAAACAAACTACTGTCAAAACATTACAGATCCTACTCCTAGAAGCACTGCAGTAAAATAAACAGTGCGCCCAGATATCAAATGGCAATGTGGATTGGCTATACTTGTTAAACCTAAAATTGTAGGTCTTTGGTGAACAAATGAATAGTGAAATGAAATAAAACACTGAAACTATTGACAACTACTGGAAACATGTAATGGGATATCACAATAATCGAAGTTAAATAAAAATCTTAATGACGGTAGCTGAATGGCATAGCATAACATATCATAAACCAGGTCGCACAATAGCGTAGGTGGTACAAGCTCTGAACTGTTGTTAAGATGGAGACGCGCCTTTATTGGTTGCTGTTAGATAGTGATTTGTGAATAATCCCTACGTCTTGATAAAGGAGGTGTTCCCATCAAACCGATCAGAGCTGACATGGCCTTAGTGACCTTAGCTGAATGAACAAAAAATATAAATTGAACCAATTTTAAGAATCCTCAGCTAGTGTGGAAAACGGATCAAGCTCCCTATAGCACCACTCCTAGTACAAGTCAAACAACTGACCTTGCATTATGATACTACACAAGGTGAAGCAGAGACTGTTCTAAAGGCAGACTACTTTAGGGTTGAAATTATAGCCCATTTATCCATCTGTAATTCATCCATTAAAAATGACTTACAATTAGCAAGGGCAACACACAAAGCTCAAAAACAAAATTTTATTCTTACCAGAAATAAATAATCTCTAATCTAATCTAATCTAATACAAACGCAGCCAGTACGAGAAAGGATCCTGGAAATAATTGGGTCAGATGACGCCCAATTATTTTTTTGGTCAATATTGATGCTTGCAGCATATCAAAGACATGATACAAGCGTCAAAGCGGCCAGGCCTACTGCGTTGCATCAAACGCAAAAAAGATTGCGTAGAGCGAGCTGGATTCAAACGAATAGACATGAACCACAACGCATTCCGCGAATCTACAGGTGAGAAAGGATGCGTGGACACACCATTCCACACGCTTCGTATCATGTCAAGTCGAATATAATAGATACTTAACATATTTGTATGATCCTAGTTATCTGAAATTGAACATAACAGAAACCTGAAAATACCTGAATTTTGAACAATTTATATTATATAATGGTAGGATCCTTGGGTTCTTCCTTACCTCAGTTGGTAAAGGCGCTGCTACTAAACAACACTATGCAGGAGGTGGCTGGGTTCGATTTCCTGTCTGGTCTAGGAATTTTTCGTTGAGGAAAAATTGTCAACTCCCTGAACGTAGGGTATGATTGTACTTGCCACACAACCATACTAATGCAAAAATGGGACCTGGCATCGAAAACTCTTAGTTATTAACTGTGCAAGTGCATTTAGAAACAAGTTGAGAACAAGCAATAAGCTAATTGTGAAAGCAATAAGCTTGAAAAGCTAAGAAAATAATAATAATAATGGTAGGATCTCATTTGTTACGTACAGTACAAGTGTATGTTCCGTCAATTAAATTTATTCTTAGACTTCGGTTATTTCACGCAGATATCGTGGTATCCCCTACGAATCCGTTGTTACAGATGATATGTTACTTCAAATACGAATAAAATATGTGAATTATGCAGTGCTGAAAATGATTTAAAAAAATATATTGCTGAAATGAGACTCTAATTCAGGTTGCTCCTATCTCCTTTCACATGGTTTTGGTACACAACCATCATTCTACTGAGTACGCTGAGCTAATTAGTTCAATGAAAATAAAACTAATGAATGTTAAATAATTCTATCGCGTTAATTGGATTGATTGATATTTATTATCAATAACATTTTAATATAATATTTTGAGAGGAGCAATCGTATAACATATAATAAAAATCAAATAGATTATTAGCAGTCAACATAGTTCACTACTAGCTGCTATCGTGCTATTGGCATAACCTAGGTAGATTTCCTCAAAGAATTTCTCACTGGACCCAATAGTCAACGTCCAACTTTTCCTGCGCACAACATAAAGGGATTGACGTTGACAATTTATGCAGGGTTCTCATTACACGGCACCGTGCACGGATCGAGACGTTTTTTAGTCACCTAGTCCAACTGACTAGTTTGTTCCAACCCAAAAAAAGGCACGGCCCGGGCACAGCACGGTGCTTGTAAAGCCACCTGGAAAAATGAGACTCCTGCCAGATGTCTCTCATACAAAGTCTACCAGCACCATGATTTTGACTCCCATGCCAGGAAAGAAATATCTCCAGTTTTGCTAAAAATGTGCTACAAGCCATGTCGGCACAACATGCGGAAACAGTTCTTCATAGCTTCACGTTATTGAAAAAAACAAAAAACTACACTTAAGCAATATGCCCCACGACAACTCGAAAACCAAGCAAAACGAAAATTTTATAAAATTATTACACCGGAACTTTCTGAAATGCTAGATGAGCTAGACTACGCGAACAGCAATCGCTGCACCGCCGAAAAACTTTCCGAAACCAAATTCACAATTTTCGAAACAATTTCACAAATTCACATTGGGTACATGTCCCTTGAATCAGCCAAATATGCGGCGATCGATAACATTTTTTTATTAAAGCTCATAAAGTATTTGAGCTGGAAGCGATACATAACTAGTTATAGATTTGCTTAGATAAGTTTAATAAGTCATTTGGTAGTAAGTATCACGAAAAGTTATACCACTCATTTTATTACGTCAGAAACTTTCGAGAGATATGGATGTAAATAGGTCTATAAGCACCAAATTGAGTCTATTCATGGATGCAACTTCGTCCCATTCGATAGATTTGTTATTAAATGTAGTCTTCGTACGGTATGTTTTCTGACTTTCTGTTTTACGGCGTTGGTAGCTGTATTCACTTTGCTCAACACAAAATTTCCATAAACACACTATAATAAAACTGTTTCATAACAGTTAGGTGATTCTCATATATGATTTTTCGGCCAGTCGATAGTGAAAATATTATAACTCACTCTACACAGATTTTGTTACTTTGGTTCTTGTTTAGATGAGCCATTTGAAAAACATTCAACCGAAGCTCATACATTTTTATTCAAAAATCAACAACTGCATTTTAAATACACTTTTCATACAACAGCCCATAGTTGAGAATGTAGAAAAAAATATGTACCTAACATTGGGTCTACGTTTTTTTTGCTAAATCATTGTTATTTTGCCTATGTGAACAGTTAGTTTTTAATGTGTGACTATTTTCAGTACATTTTGGCTGCATTACTCGGTTTATAGGTTCAATTTAGCCAAATTTAGATAATTCGAAGATTGTGATTATCTGTTCAGCTTAGCCAGTCATGATGTCTAAAAAGTTAAGAAAATCGTATATTACATGGAAGTGAAGAACAGTAAGTTGATAAATAATGTCTAAATTCCCTCGAATTAAATCGGTTATCTTGAAAACAACATATTTTGAATTATGGAGAGTGTGAGCTGTTTAGTGGAATACCTGTAACTAGAAAATAAGAAGAATGATTAGTAATTTCCATTTAATTCCAACTACCTTTATTGCTTATCTTGACAGATACGCGTATTTCGTCTACAATGTGCAGACTTCTTACGTGTCGTGTACTAATACTCGACTATTAGTACACGACACTGAAGAAGTCTGCACATTGTAGACGAAATACGCGTATCTGTCAAGATAAGCAATAAAGGTAGTTGGAATTAAATGGAAATTACTAATCATTCTTCTTATTTTCTAGTAACATATTTTGGTTGATTATCGCTGAATTCATGACATATTTGGTACATAAGCCGAATGAAGGAGCCAGGCTAACATTACATCCCGTTACCCTATACCGATTTTTAACAACCAGAAAAAAAAAACGTGACGGCTCACGCAAAATTTAACCGTCCGCGGGCAGCGCTTGAAATAAATAATCTCGTAACTCTTCTCGTAAAAATGAAACTGAAGCAAAGGGGGATAATAAAGAAAGAGCTCACCAGAATTTCAAAAACACCCCGATCTATTTTTGTATCGAGCATCAAGAGCAGTAGTTGAGGTGCTCGATCCAAGACCATGAACTAGAGTTCCCAGAGTAATGACTGACCACGAACCTTCTTTTGCCGTACATTTGCTTGACTGATTTCCGGAATTTCGTCTCCAGCTATGACACACAGCCTCAATTTTCAATTGCTTATCTTCATTTCTTGCGAAAATCATTGAAATTTTCTAACAAATATTAATTTTTTTCTTCATGTAACGACAGCGGAATAACTTTTTCAGTAACACGGCCTACTCCAAATGTAAGAAATTCTGACCTCATAAATATTTTTTTCAACTGATTCAACATAAGCCCCTTAACTTAGGAATTACCGTGATAAAAATACACCCCCCTCCCCCCACCGCCCGTTTCTTTATAATTAGTTAAATATTAGATTTTCACCCTCGATTTCTTAATTATCAATTTCTTGTCTTCGTTAGTCTTAAGTAACACTTTTCTGTGACTAAATGCTTCAATTCGAAAGGTGGGTCCCTAACTAGTTTACACTGATAGGCAAAATAAAGTGCCCACCTCTTCGTTTTTTCAATTTCTCTCATTTACTTGGTTCAAATTAAAGTAAACACACTGTATTTTTTTTTATTATCTTATTTTTTATATCCTATTTAAGTTTCACTGATGGAATACTGAAAAAAAGGAGTTTTACTGAAAGAAAAAAAAAATCAATTTGTGTTGAAAAAAAAACAGTGACAAAATAAAGTGCCCACTTCAAAAATCGATATGTTTTCGATAAGTTTCCATTGTAAGACCCCTCGATTGTTTATGTTTTGATGTTTTGACATGTTTTGAAGCAAACGGCTCAACCTGGTGCATTTGTATACGTGATCGCATTTGATTCAATTGAAAAAAAATAAAAAAATGGAGAACGCAGTGCTTTCGAAAGCAATTCCCTTGTGTATCCGAAAATTGGTCGTTCGTGATGTGCAAAACGGTGAATCGCACCGGGTTGTCGCAAAGAAGTACAGTATCAGTAAGGCAGCGGTTGGCAAAATTCTTCTGAAGCTTAAAACGTTTGGATCAGTGGTGGATCGCCCTGGCAGAGGCAGGAAGCGGAAAACGAATGCGAGAACGGACACCAAGATCTTGCGCGAAGTCAAGAAGAACCCGAAGGTAACTGTCCGCGAGATCCAGGAAACCCTTCAGTTATCAGTTTCCGGTCGAACTGTTCGTCACCGTCTCGTAGCACAGGGGTTGAATAGCAAACTTGCCCGGAAGCGCCCATTTATCAGCAAGGCAAACAAAGCCAAACGGCTTAAGTTTGCTAAGGAGCATGCTGATAAGCCCCTAGAGTTCTGGAAAGCGGTTCTCTGGACGGACGAATCAAAATTCGAGCTGTTTAACCGAAAGCGGCGGGTTCGTGTTTGATGCAGATCGGGAGAGGAGCTTCAGGAGCGCCACATCCAAGGCACGATGAAGCATGGAGGAGGAAATGTGATGGTCTGGGGGTGTTTTTCGTGGGGTGGAGTGGGAAGCATTGTGAAAATCGACGGGATAATGACGGCAGATTCTTACATCAATATCCTGCGAGAAAATCTGGAGGTTTCGCTGATCCAGACGGGCCTTGAAGAGAAGTTCGTATTCCAGCAGGACAACGACCCGAAGCATACTGCCATGAAGGCCAAGTCTTTCTTCCGGTCTTGTCGGATCAAACCGCTGGAATGGCCTCCACAAAGCCCGGACCTAAATCTCAATTACCAATAAAAATAACTATTTTGAAGCCCTGGAGCGCGCCTGGGAAGAGCTAGATCCACAGCACCTAAAGAACCTGGTCGAGAGCATGTCGAAGCGCCTGCAGGAGGTCCTGAAGGCCAAAGGAGGACACATCAATTATTGAAATGCTTTTATTTTACCTAGATTTATGTTTTCTGTAGCCTAAATGAAGTGGGCACTTTATTTTGTCACTGTTTTTTTTTTCAACACAAATTGATTTTTTTTTCTTTAAGTAAAACTCCTTTTTTTCAGTATTCCATAAGTGAAACTTAAAAAGAATATAAAAAATAAGATAATAAAAAAAATACAGTGTGTTTACTTTAATTTGAACCAAGTAAATGAGAGAAAAACGATGAGGTGGGCACTTTATTTTGCCTATCAGTGTACTTTTAGTGCTTTGAAATCAACGTACTACGACGTAGAAATATAGAGAGAGCAGAGTGTGATACTTTCACTGCGGATCATGCTCTTGATCTCCCATGCCGGCCTTTGGCATGGGATAAGCCTTCTCGCATTCGACAAGGCGGCAACCATGACCAACGAAAAGGAAGTTTTTCTTCGAGAGATTGTGGAAGAAATAATAATCAAAAGCCGCTTTGAACGCAAATTGAAGCAGTACAGGTGGAGATGCACTAGGTGTAATTTGGATTCGAGGCAGCCGTTTAGCGATTTTTTAGACGGGATTGAAAATCTTCAAACAGGCTCCTTAAGAACTCAGGATGTGGGGATGAGGGTGCTAACTCCTCGACCCACTAAAAACCCACCCGTACCTTGAGCCCTGGACTCTCTCCGGAACCACCTATCGGTATTACTTCGGGAAGGGGGCTATTGTGCTTATTAACCACCCACTATGTCTAACTACTTAGGGCTCCCTGCGACGAGCCGTTGATCGTTTCGCCATTTTTGTTGGAGATCGAGGACAACCTGGGAGGCTGCTATGCATATCGCGTCCCAGATGTCCTGGTCTTGGCACACGCTCTGGACCAGGTTGTCCGGAGTCGTGTCGTGACCGCTTACGGCTATCATGCCGGATCTCGCGCCGTCGAAACGAGACCATATCGAGCCTTGTGGAACGCTTGCGGTGATCTGGACACGTTTCTAACCTACCTGGAAATAGATTTTCAGAATCTTGTACAGGTCCCAAAACCGGGAGGCGTTGGAGCGAGATTGCCACTTCAACCGACTTGGTGACGGACAGAATGGCATCCACCGTCGACTGGCAGCCCTAAGTTTGCACCTTTAAACTGAAGAAATGATCCATGAAAAATTGAAATTCGTTCCATAAAAAACGTATTTATGACCCATAAAACTCTGATGAAAATCCATAAAAAAATGAAAATGATCCATAAGTTACAGCAATGTGATCCATACTTTATATAAATTTTAGCAATAAAATGTCGAAAATGTACCGTTATATATCTAGGGTATGATCGATAAAATTGTACGGATTACCCATAAACATATTGCAAATGTTCCATAAAAGGTTCAATATCATTCCTTAAACATGTAAAATTTATCCATAGAATGTAACGTTTGTGAACTAAAATATATGAACATGATCACTAAATTATTGTAAATATTCCATAAATAAATCGCCAATGATCCATAATAGGTTTGAAAAATGAACCGTTAACTTCTAAATATGGTCCATAGCAAATCAATTTTGTGCACCTAAAATAATATGTATGATCCATAAATTATGCCGGAATTATTCCAATTTTGGGTTAAATTTTTTTTTAAATTTTAACCACAAAGAAATCGATCGTTGACTGCACTACTACTCAGATTTATTAACATGTCCGTTCCTTTAGCTATGCGGCTTAAATATTGCTGTAAAAGAAGGATCACTTTGGAGAAGATTTTAAATTTTCAGAAAGCTGACTTACTTTTGCGATCTCACGTTCTTCTACGACCGCAACTGCGACACATGCTTCCCAATAAATTTGGTAAAGAGCACTCGTGCACGTAAAGAACTACGGCAGCCCTAAGTTTGCACCTTTAAAACTGAAGAAATGATCCATGAAAAATTGAAAATCGTTCTATAAAAACGCATTCTTGACCCATAAGACTCTGGTGAAAATCCACAAAAAAATGATTCTGGTGAAAATCCACAAAAAAAAAAAGAAATGATCCCTAAAATTCATCAATTTGAGCCATACTTTTAGCAAAATTTAGCAATAAAATGTGAAAAATTAACCGTTATATATCAAGGGAATGATATATTTATCTTTCTTCTTGGTTTTTCATCACAAACCTTATTATAAACTTAAAGTGGATCCTTGACCATATTGGCCACTCCCAGAACCACCGGAACGTCCGTAAAATCGTAATTGTTCCTTACTACAGGTTCCCCCAAAAATGTTCCGTGAGTGGCCAATGTAGCCAATGGCTTTCTCAAGTCTATCAAAATCTTAATTATGAAAAATCATGAAGATAGAGCTGCCGCACGGCATGTTTTGGAGTAAATGGCCTCTACTACATGTTCCCCCGGGGACGTTCAGGTGGTTCCGGGAGTAGCCAATATGGTCAAGGACCCACTTTAAGTTTATAGTAAGGTTTGTGATGAAAAACCAAGAAAAAGGGGCGGTCACATGGCATGTTTTGAGTAAAATAAAGAGTTAACCGCATCCAGGACCCTTCATCAGAACCTGTTTCACGGAAATGGCCATATCTCGGTCAATTTAAGTGCGATTCCTGTAATCAATATTTCATTCGCTTGGAAAATATTTTATCTTTACGTGCGTTTACTGAAAAAAAAATTGTTTGACAACGGTATCTTGTACAAAATCTCATCACAAATTCAACATGTGAGATAGCCTCTCCGGAAACCCGGAACAACTCCGGTGTCCGGGGGCCATGGCCAATTATGTTACCGAGATATAAAATTACATTAATTTTCCAGTCGAATGCTTCTTGGCGAAATTAAATCGGATAATATTTCATGAAGTTCATGAAGAGCACTACAAAGTTGATCAAAAATTTGCCTGTCCCGATCATTTTGTCTATCCCCTGTATATAATTGTTTGGATTTCCCATTAACATATTGCAAATGATACTTAAAAGGTTCAATAACTTTCTTTAAACTTGCAAAATTGATCCACAGAATGTAACATTTCTGCACTAACATATGTGCATATCATCCAGAAATTATTGTAAATGTTCCATAAATAAATTGCCAATGATCTCTAATAGTTTGTATAACAAATCATAATCTTCAAAAAATGATTCATAACAAACCAACTTTGTGCACTTAACATTATTTGATCTCCCCGCAACTGCGACACATGTTTGTCAAGAAATTTGGTAAAGAGCTCTCCTGCACATAAAGAACTACAGGTCAAATTTATGACTTGATTAAACTGTTGTTTCAGAAAATTTGATTTAAATTATGCCGGGCAGACGCTTGCTGTCCAACTCGCTATCGCTCGTCGGACCTAACTACAAAAAACATCCTCCGTTTGCCTTATACCGGGCAAATGCTTGAATCAGTCGTTTGCCTGGAATCTAATCTACGCTATGTTAACACTTCGGATGTCGGAAACATCGACCGCTTTCTGCCGCCTTAGTTCTTCAATCCTCGATACGGCTACGCAAAAACTCCGCAATCCTTCTTTAGCATCAATATTTTATCCGGGTACCTGAAAGAACGGACATGTAACTAAATCTGAGTAGTAACGCAGTTAGGGATCAATTTTACAATCTTTATGGATCAAAATTAACAAAAAATAGTGCCCCAACCTGCAAAAATGCAGGCATAATTTATGGATCATACCATATAGTTTAGCGAACAAAACTGATTTACTATGTATCATTTTTATAAGCTTATGGTTCATTATTCATCATTTTATGGATCATTGGCAATTTATTTATGGAAAATATCAAATAATTTATGGGACATGCGAATATATTTTATTGCACAAAGGTTACATTCTATGGATCAATTTTACAAGTTTAAGGAAAGTTATTGAACCTTTTATGGATCATTTGCAATATGTTTATGGGTAATCCGTACACTTTTAACGATCATGCCCTAGATATAAAACGGTACATTTTTGACATTTTGTTGCTAAATTTTATATAAAGTATGGATCAGAGTGATGAATTTTATGGATCATTTCAATTTTTTTATGGATATTCACCAGAGTCTTATGGGTCAAGAATGCGTTTTTCATGACACTATTTTCAATTTTTTATGGATCGTTTATTACTTTTTATATGCAAAAGTACGTTTGCCAACCCACGCATATCTTAACCCAGTATTTGAGCTCCGAGCAGGCCAAAATAAGCACATAAATAAACACAAAGAAAACTCAACAAAACTCCCAATATATTTCCACCCCCCCCCCCCCCCCCCAACCACTTTAAGATCAGACCGCCAGCGGATGCCAAAATGTTTTAATGGTTCCAGCCTCAATAATTACCTACACTTTTTTTTTGCACTTTGGTTCCCCCTTACCTTTGAGCAGGCTGAGAAGCATTTCTTTGCTATACTGAATGTGCTCAGAGAACTTTCACAGCGAACAAACCTACATTTACTTATATGGGTGGCTCCGATGCTTACGAGAAATCTGTTGTCACTTGAATTACTCCTGAAATCACTGTTGTTCTATACAAAGCTTTAGTTATTTTCATAATGAATTCGCAGGAGGAAAAATAAACGTCAGACCTGTTTTACGACACAGCCTACTCTCTTGTTGATCATTCCAGTTGCTAGTGTCATAAAACCAAGCTCAGCAGCAAACATTCTAGCCAATAATGCAGGAAAAGAAGGCAGGAATATAAACATCCAATCGAATTTCAAAAAACATTGTGTGAGTCGATAATTATTGCGTCACTTGCGATAGGTTATTGCGACCGAAATTAATCAAATTTTGCACAGTTTCTCTTAAGAGAGTATTGTTTACATCCGCGTAGATGTGCAATTGTTAGTGAGATTCCGGTTGAGATGGAAGAAAATCAGCAACCCGTTTGCGAATGGATTTTGTTCACTCACATACACTATCATTGGGAAAACTGATGAATGTACATCATTCGAACGTCTTAAGGGTCCTTCGAATATTCGTCCAGAGGGAGAAGAAGTGAACCATTCTCGACCAAATGCGCCATGGCGCACGATGAAATTTACAAAATTGAATCATTTGAGACAGCACGATCAAAAACCGTTGGTCTGGCCCAATTTGGCTTCATGCGACTGCTCCAAAACCGTGCAGGAATGGTATGCTTCTATTTCGTTAACTAAAGCCGATTAACCAATCAATCTTAATTGTCGCAATAATAATCGACTCATCCTCTAACAACTTGAACCACCACTGACCATGGTTTTCATTCGGTCAAAACCCCTAAAGTTATGGCCTGGCACTTCCATGGCCTCATTTTCTACATTTCGGATCAATAAGCCTCAGCGTGACTTTTGTCGACATTTTCTGAAACATTGGTAATAACGCCACTTTGATGTGGGTTCTCGAGAAGACCATTTTCTGGGACTTAACTCTTGCCCCCCTCCCACCGGCAACAAAGAACCATGTGAAAAGCTCAGACTCGCCATGGGCATTTCGACTTGTGGACTCGGTTGAATAGCGGTATATGAATGGAAATGTTATAAATGTAAATCATCGTTCTTTGCATTCAGAAAATTGCCAGCACGAATGTTGTTCTACAGCCTGATGGACGGTCGATTCCAATTCAGAGTCGTGGGGAGGTAGATTACCACTACTATTATAGCGAGATGTGAAAGGGTAGAGCGATTGGCCTTTCAAATGAAACGGATCAGGATGGTGAATCCGAACAACGATAATGGTTTATGTTTATCAAAATGATATGCCTTTGTGGTGGATTGTGGGAGTTATAAATCGAAATATTCCAGTAAATCGTGATTATCTGTTTGATGGCACATTTGACAGTGATAGCATCTAATGGACAATGGTTCAATATAATGAAGTTTAATAGTCGTTCAACTGAAAGGGAAATATATTTATCTGAACTCGGGTTGGTTGCACCAAAATCAATGACCCAAAAACGTTCGAAAAATGTTCATTACAAATCTATCATCATTCTTACTACCTTTCCGAGGATTTCACGTGAGAAAGAGAGGAACACGGTTATGTAGTTGAAATTTCATATTGATTTACTTGGCAGACAAAGTGCACTAGATTTCACATAACTCAACTCACCCAACAACCATCCAGCCAGTATTTGTGATGGTGGCACGCAGTGGCCCACGACATCCCTAGCCGGGGAGAGGCTGCCTAGTACTGGTGCATTGGGACACCATCAAGCTTACAAAAGAATTTTCCACCTACTACGGTCGTCGTTGTCGTCGCCACCATCAGGGGTCCACTTAGTTCCGGGCAGGAGGAGGACCCGACCGTGAAGCGAGACGCTGGTAAACGTCAGTTGATAATAGAAGAACACTCCGAAGGCTGCTGCCGGGAGAGATACTCCACGAGCACGTATAATGTAATCAAGCCGGCTCAATCTATTATTCAATATTTTATTAGCTGCTGCGCTCGGAGTCTGTCGTACTGAGTCGTTGGCGACGTGTAGCTTACCCAGAGAGAGTTATACAGCCATTGTTGTACACCTATAGCTATGTGCGAAGGCTCACAAATTCTTCCGACAGAGGGAGCTGCTTTCTATCCATGCTTGTGGTGAAATGATGCATCCAACTGTGCTCGGGTAAAGACAGCTTCGAGCCGGGGAGTATGTCTACTGCAATGGCGTTGATAATTTATCATTAACAGGTAGAGCTACGTAGTTTCAAATCGAATACCTTCGGGATGGGTGGTGTATCGATTCCTGTATGCACTGTTGTGTCAACCGAAGTGGATAAAATATAGTCCATGGCATCCAATGACGAAAACATGATACTACAGTCTAGAGAAGGCAGCGAGTAACGTCACCGGGCTACGTTTTTCCTAAATATTTTAGTTTAAAGGGTGAGTCGATAATAATTGCGACTCTTAAGATTGATTGATAAATCCGTTGTAGTTTTCGAAATGAAACCAAATGTTTACTGAAGTTCACTATATGTATTTATTTCAGTTAACATACGTCGGTTGAATTTTAGGAAGAATTTGAGTTAAATGCTCAAAATTTGCGATTGACAACCTCCATCAGAGCCTGTACAGTGGTTTCCGGTACGCTTTTCGCAGTCCTTTGCCTATTAGTGTTCAGTCCTACGTTTCTACGTTTTCAATCCGGATCGTTTCTTGGTACTCTGGTGGAAACTTTGGAAACTCCCGCATCGAAATGTATGAATTCCGCTTGAAATAAGCAATCAGTTCCCTCTCAGTTTTCTTGCGCGTCGTTCCTGGTTTTCATCCAGCTCCTGGTTTATGGTCCACAGGAACGGATGACTCGTGGAACATTTGAAGTACCTTTGAGGTTGTTGAATGATGTTTATTCATCAGTTTTCTCAAAGTGCGATCCGACAACCTTGGATTTTGCATGTGGGTGAACAAAATCCTTTCACGAACGGTTTGCTGATTTTGTTCCATCTCGACCGGAATCTCACTGACAACTGCACAACTGATCGGATGTTAACAATATACTTTAAAGAAAAACTAAGCAAAATTTGTTTAATTTCTGAAAAAAAAAACTGAAATGCTGGGTATCTCGCATTTCTTTTTCTTTTTCACGTGCTTTCTCTTGGTGACTAGCAGTTCATCTTTGGTCCATGAGCTTCTTATTACCATTTAAATCAAAGTTCATGAACACCTACTGATTTGAATGATTTGGTTTGTATTCATAAAATTTTGCAGGTATCCGACGATCCTTGGGTTTTGCTGTACTTTACATGTATTACAAGAATTAATTGCAAGTGTCTTAAAGTAGTACATAAGTTCAAAATCCATCTAAGATGTGGTACCGTAAAAAGTTGTATCATTTATCGCATTGAACTGCTTTAGTTGTTAATGAGGAGAGAATTTCCTATGAAAGAGATCAGCAGTTGGATAAAATGGTTGGGCTGGCAGCAGGGTTCATTTTGGTAAACGGTACGCTGCTTTTTTTTTTCATTTTTGTTATCAAATAATCCACCATCTAGATGTTTTTTAAGGAGATACACATATCCATTTGATTATAAGTACCGATTTAAACTAACAGTAAACATGCTTTTGGGATCACTCACAAAATTTGATGATGATTCCCATAATTGGGAAAAGGTTTTAACTACACTTAAGAGTCGAATCGAACCGATTTGAAGTAACAGTGAGGATGCTGTTGCAAACATTTACAAAATGTGATAGTGGTTGAAATCATTGGAAAAAATGTTTAAACCACCCTTGATTGTCGATTTGAACAGACTTAAATAAACAGCATGTATGCTGTTAGGACTACGCACAAGTGTGATGATTGTTCACATAATTGATACTTAAAACAAAATATGTTTAAACTATACTTGAGAGTCGATTTGAACCGATTTAAACCAACAGTAAGGATAGTGTTAAGACCTCTTACAAATTGTGATAGAGATTCACATAATTGGGAAAACAAAAAAGTTCAAACAAACTGCTCGTGAGGGTCTATTTGAACCGATTTAAACCAACAGTAAGAATGATGTTGCTGCCACTCACAAAGTATGAAGGTAGTTAGCTTCAATGGAAAACCAAAAAATATGAACAACGCCTAAAAGTCGATTTTAACCGATTTTAACCAACTGCATAGATGCTGTTAGAGATTGTACTCAAAAAAAAAAATTGACAAAAATGATCACCAACAATTCATTTTAAACTGGATGATTTTGCAAAGTTGATTTATTCAACCTTCTCTCCTAGGCTAAATGCCCGCACCTTGGACTTAACGCTACCCATCAAATCCTGTGCAACACTTGCTCCATCTTTCTAACACACTTTGATCCACTCTTTCTTCAAATCCTTATCGTTTTTGAAGACATTCCCTGTTTTCTAGAGCTTGTCCTTCATAATTGGCCAGATTTTTTCTATTGTGCGAAATTCTGGCGAGTTTCACGGATTTGCCTTCTTCGGCACAAAAATAATATCGTTGGCTTTGCACCACTCTCTCTTCTTGCAGATCCGGCCAAAACAGAATGTCACATTCGTGGAACCGGACGAAGGGCAGGATGCGTTTCTGGAGGCATTATTTTCTATAGAGGGTGTCCCACAACAAATTGCATCACGAAAAAAAAAACGATGTAGAAAATTACCTAGTAGACCAATCCTTTTCAAATTTTCAGACAATCAAATATAACCCATTAATATGCTTTTGGCATACTTATTTCATTCAACTTAATAACTTAACTCCACTCATTAGGTTCTGTACAACATCTGGCTGCAGCTTCTTCTGTACGGAAACCCACTTTTTCTTCATGTCTTCCTCAGATTTGACCTCCTTGGGATGCTTGCTGTGCCTGTGGCTGTGAGTACCTGCTTCATAATAGCCCAGTATTTTTCGATGGGTCTTAGTTTTAGTGTGTTGGGGGGGTTCATGTCTTTGGGTACGAAAGTGACTCCGTTGGCTCCAGGACAACATTTGAATAGTGGCACAAAGCTAGATCCGGCCAGAAGATCTTAGGGCCCTCGTGTTACTTCAAAAGAGGAAGCAGACGCTTCTGTAGACACTCCCTGAGGTAGATTTCCCCAGTTACAATCCCTGTAGTCACGACTTGTCTAGTTGTCACGGGCGACTTTTTCCCGAATTGGAGACTTAGTTGTCGGGGAGAACATGGTTCCAATTGAATTTGAGCTTTTCACTCGGTCTTCTTATACAGCACTCGCACTCCGTTTGCCACATGACCAGATATCTTGCCAAATCATGTATTTCTTGGAACAATTTGAAAGTTTCTGCTTCCTTACTTCCTCCGGAACATCAAACTTGTGCTGGGTGGTGAAGAACAGTAGCCCCGAAAGCTGCCGGAAGTTCACCTTGACGTAAGTCTAATCATTCATGATGAGACAATGAGGTTCGTCAGCATCTGGGTTTACAGTTTCCGGGCCCGTGACTTTCCCACCGTATTTTGTCGTTCAACACGATTTGGAGCCTTCTGCATTTTGTAAGTATGCAGTCCCTCTCGGTCCTTGGCTCTCTGACCGAAAGACTTGGATAGATTCAACTTTTTGGCCACATCGCTGACCGAAGCATTGGGATTTCGTTTAAACGCTTCGCACGACAAGGTTGTGATCCTGATCACTAATAGAACATCCATTTTGACCGCATTTCATCTTCCGTTCGATGCTCAGAGTTTCGTAGTAACGTTTAATCACACGACTCACCGTTGACTGCACGATTCCGAGTTGTTTTCCGATGTCCCGATAAAAGAGTTGAGGATTTTCCAGGTCCTTGCGCAAATTAGATCCGAGACGTTACTTTTGGGGTGACGCCATTTTTTCCAATTTTCGAAAAACTGACTGCGATAAAAATACAAAAAAAACACTACTACTACTACTACTACTAAAACTACTACTACTCTAAACTACTTTTACCCGAATATTCAAGAGAAAATACCAATGGGTAATTTTCTACAGTGTTTTTTCCGTGATGCAATCAGATGTCGGACACCCTTTATATTTGGCCGTTGATGGTGCCGGCCATTTTGTACGGCTTGTTGAATTTGCCGCACCCACACATCACCTGTCACACTAAGTACTTCTTGGCAAATTTGTCAAAACCTTCTTCTTGCAAAACTTCTCCGAAACATCCAGGCGGAACTTGCCAACGAAAAACTCCAGGCCGGGGATCTGCATGGAGTCCGCTTGAATGTACGTCTCGTCGTATATTACGATGTATTTCGGCTGACCCAACCACTCCCGGTACAGCTTCCTGGCACCGGATTTGGCCACCTTCCTTACCTTGAAGATCCGGCCCACTGCATTGTCTGCTGGACGAACCAGGCGAAAGAATTGACCTTCTTGGCCACGCACTATAATACGAATTGCCAAATTTCGCGACAAAAATCTTTAACTCGAAAACCATAAGGTTTAGACATATGATGTCTTCGGAAGATTTTATCTTAAAAATAAGAGCTATCTTCTGGTTTGAGTGTTTACTAGGGTAGTCCTCTTAGGTTCATAATAAAAATTCTAACTTATTATTCTTATGATTTCGAGGAACTTTAGCTCCTATAAAATTGAAGATAATTTAATTTAATGAAACTTTGCTGAAAAAACTTAACTTCTATCTCGTCTACGTTTCGTTTTATAACAGTTTTTCCTTAGGGTGGGACTAAAAAAAACTGTGCTTTTGCTCTATTTTTTTTATTTCATTATAAATTTAATTTTTTTTAATGAAGACTTTTAGGGAATAAAAGGACGCACATTTTAAAGATACAAGATGATTGTTAGTTATTGGAAAAACAAAGTTGTAGAAGTTAAAGTGTAAAAAAGATACGCTTTTTCAAGATATCATACTCACTTCTTTGCAAATATTTGCAAACAAAATATTCGTGAACTAAAAGTAAAAACTTCCATCTACAAGACGTAATAGTTTGTCTCCTTTTGTCCCCTTGCGGAGTAAAACTCGTTTTAAAATTGGTAGATCTGTATTCATTCTGCATAACTTTCGATCAGCAGCATCAACAATTACCATCAAAGTGCCTAACAACGTGAGGTTTTTATGAAAATGGTTATATTTTTATGTTAACCCATCTCAATTTATTTATTAACATTTATATCACAGACAAGCAGACATAACACATTGATAACACAAATCATCGTCACTAACACTCCTGCGCCATCTGTTGAGCACACTGTGATGGGTGATAAAACTGAACAGATGGGGGTACTGTGCTAACGTCAAACATAATGGAATCCACTATGTGCGCCATCTGTGGCGATACTACCAACTAAGATACATTTGAATTGACCGTTTAAGGCGTAATCGTTGAAGAAACTGCAAGAGTTAGGTCTATTTGTCTGTGTTGACATATTACCATTTGTTTACTTACGTTTATTTATTTACATAAATCAATGTGAGTTCATCTATTTACATTAAAATATTAACCTAAATATATTAACATTTATTTGCATTTGTATATTTACATTAATATGCTTAGGTAAATATATAAATGTAAATATATTTAGGTTAATATTTTAATGTTAATAGTTAATGGTTTTCGAGTTATAGATTTTTGTCGCGAAATTTGGCTATTCGTACCATAGTGCCACGTCCCGAATCGAATGGTTCGGATTTCGCTTAAAGTAATCCCTCACCTTCCTTGCGTTGATCGTTTCGGTCGTCTTCGCTTTTCTTCCGCTGCCATCTCACCGCTTGGTCGTCTGAGTCTCCTTGAACGATTTTACCACACGGGACACGGTCGAATGGTCGATTTCCAACTGTTTCGCGATACACTTTTTTCTTGGAAGCCATCTCAATAACCACTTGACAGATTGTGACGAAATTTTGCACATGTAAAAATTACACTCTTAATTAGTTTTATATTCAAAGTTTCATTAATTTTCACTCGAGCAATGAAAAGTTATACACAAAAGAAAGTGTTGCATTTTTTTCGCGTGCAATCTTCACGTTTGATAGTTTACTACTTTCAATGCCGCAGAGACGTTTGATAGTTTATATCCTCCAATACCGCAGAGGTATGTGTTTGAGTGAGATGCGTGTCCTTTCCATTAAAGTGCTTAAGTTGCTCTACTAATTCGTTGAAAATTACCCCACCCATAAACCACGTGCAATTGATTCATCGAAAATTATTCGAATTTGTTAAGTATGGCTGAAAGAATATCTAGCACAATACCTCATTGACTTTGTCAGCAAACTTATAGGTAATTACAATTTAAGAAACTGAAAAACATTGCAAAATAGGTTTATTTTTTAATTGAATCGCTGTAAATCCATGAGTCAAAGATGTCAAAGTATTAAATCCGTGAGTCATTGTCAAAGATTTTTTTTATTGTCTTCAAAGAAGTGTCGCATTTTAACATTATCTAAAATTCTCTAGAATATGTTGATATGGTTTGCTGCAGATAAATAATCTGATTTTAAGGTAGTTCTTAAGGAAAAATATATAATTTTTTTTTAGAAATGGGATTATCTTCTTATAAACATGAGACCCTAGGAGTGGGCAGCAATTTCTGCTTTAACAAAAGATATGAAAAGAAAGTATTGATAGTTCCGTTAGAGTAGGGTAGGCTGTGAAATTGAATAAAAGCAGTTGGAATTGCGCGGAGGGCTATTTTGAAAGGCAGTATCCGATCAAGCACACAATGTTTTACCAAGCTACCTCAATTGGATACTGCCTTTCAAAACAGCTCTCCTCTCAATTTCAACTGCTTCTATTCAATTTCACAGCCTGCCATACTCTAACGGAACTATCAATATTTTCTCTTCATATTTTGGGATCTAACAACCAACTAATCTTGTTGGTGTCTCCAACAAGATTAAATTTTCTACGAATTTACTAAAAAACCAACAAAACGCCGCTTCAATATAAAAAGTTAGATTTTTACTTTATTTACTATCAACTTATTTCGTTAGATGCAGATGAACTTGTCAATGGCAGTAGAAATCAAGCGAAACATTGTTTATACCTAGCCACTCTGCAGAATATGCAAGAAGTTATTATACCCCTCTCGCTTCCCTCATTCTTCATGGGGTAGTTTGGTACAAATGTGTTTTGTTCCTTTTTTATAAATTTTCAAACAGTCCGTATTCAAGGAGAACTGGCAATTTTTTCCTTAAATTTTTGCCTTAGGAACAAACATTTAAACCCCCATGTTGAATCCGAAGCCAACCCTCCAAAAAATTCTATTTCAAATCCCTTACTCTAGTCTTTTTCAAAATTTAACCCCTTTTACCCCACCCCCCTTTCCACCCAAGTTATAATTATTCAAAGTTGGAAAAATAAATTTATTTGACACTTGTTCATGTCATCTGCAATTCATGCAAACATCAGTTTAGAACTCATAGTGCCAATTATGTGACAACCAAACCACCACTCCATCAACTATCGCCAGCTCATAAAGGGTGATACGGTCAAAATTTGGTCAAGGGAAAACGCGTGTAAATCGGTGAAATCGTTTATTCAAAAAATCAAATTAAATTTCTTTTTCAAGTTCAATTAGTATAAAATTCAGGAAAAATATTCAGTTAGGCTTCCGCTTTTCCAAATCCGAATTGCCGGGCCTTACGCTTGACCCCTGCCATCAGATTTTGTACAGCCACCTTGTCCACCTTCTTCGCCGCAGAAAGCCAGTTTGCCTTGAACTGCTGCTCGTCCTTAGCAGTTTTTTGGTCTTCTTTAGGTTCCGCTTGACAATAGCCCAGTATTTCTCAATTGGGCGGAGCTCTGGCGTGTTGGGAGGGTTCTTGTCCTTGGGAACCACCTGCACGTTGTTGGCGGCGTACCACTCCATGGCCTTTTTACCGTAATGGCAAGATGCCAAATCCGGCCAAAACAGTACGGAACAACCGTGTTTCTTCAGGAAAGGCAGCAGACGTTTATTCAAACACTCTTTCACGTAAATTTCTTGGTTGACAGTCCCGGAAGCTATGAAAATGCTGCTTTTCAAGCCACAGGTACAGATGGCTTGCCAAACCAGATATTTCTTTGCGAACTTTGACAGTTTCGTGTGCTTAAAAATATCTGCTACCTTTCCCCTTCCTTTTGCCGTATAAAACTCCTGTACCGGAAGCTGCTTGTAGTCGGCTTTGACGTAGGTTTCGTCGTCCATTACCACGCAGTCAAACTTCGTCAGCATCGTCGTGTACAGCCTCCGGGATCGCGCTTTGGCCGTCGTATTTTGTTTATCATCGCGATTTGGAGTCACTACCTTCTTGTAAGTCGATAGTCCGGCTCGTTTTTTGGCTCGATGCACGGTTGTAGACGATACACCCAGCTTATTTGCGGCATCTCGGAGAGATAGGTTAGGATTTCGCTTGAAACTACCGGCAACTCTCTTTGTCGTCTCAGCGGCTTCCGGTTTTCGATTTCCCCCGATCCAGACTTCCTGGCTGTCGACAAACGTTCCCCAAACACTTTAATTACATTTGTAACGGCTGATTTGGCAACTTTTAGCGATTTTGCCAACTTTGCGTGCGAGTAGCTCAGATTTTCTCGATGCGCGAGCAAAATTTTGATACGCTGCTCTTCTTGCTTGGACGGCATTTTGACAACTGAAGAGTGAATTCCAAAATCAAAATAGGAGCAACATTCTACACACACACACCCTTCAAAATGAGGGGTGTTCAGGTTTTTTAAATGCAAAATTGAAAGAAATGCGTCAAGTTGATATTGACCAAATTTTGACCGTATCGCCCTTTAGTACAGGACGATGGGGTAAGATGGCTTTGGTGATTTGACGATTAGAACATTAAATTAGGATGTTCAAAAGTCTGTTCTTCGACTGCCAGCAATAACAGCAGTTTTATTTTGAAAAAATCCATCTGTCAACGTTAAGTCGAAGCTCACGCGATTCGTCTAATTGGGCACTCATTTTCGTCGAGCGCACAAAAAAAAAGAATGAATTGTGGTAACGATCGTTAGCTGAAAAGTGTCGATCGGTTCATCCGAAGATTTCGTGCTAAATGCAGATGGTTCTTCGGATCTTGTGGAAAATATTTGATTAATTGGTACTGAATGTTTTATTAGGCTTTTAGTATGCTTTTTACCGGGAAAATAGAGGTGTGAAGTAACCTAATATGAACAATCATTGATTTCTTTTATTTGTTTTTGAGCAGAATTTTCATGTTCGTTATAACAAGTTGTGTTGCTTGGGACGATCAAAACATGGTTTCCGGATTTTGTTTCATGTCCGTTTTTGATTCATGTCTCATCGTTGGGCTTCCGGCAAGTGTTCATTATAAACGCTGAAAACGTTCCACCCATTAATTCCATTAAAATGAACCCAATAGGTAACATATTACAGCTTTTTGAAAGTAATACATTATACTGTGGACACCCTTTATACTAAGATAGTTCCAGGTATTTACTATATTCAGTGCAGTGAGATGACAAACATCACCTAGATCGAGGATATTTGAATAATGTTGTTCAATCATTTGTTGGATGAGCTATCACTTGTTGTTGTTTCGTATATATGCGATTTTTAGCCTGAGGCTGGTTCGTCACGCCAGTGAGACGACTTGGACACTTCTTATTGACCCCATCAATACATGGGCCGGAACCAACGGCTTTACTTCCCTTCCAAAGAAAGAAGTGATGTGAGATGTTTTTTGTATTAGAAAATTCCAACGTCGCCAACTGGAATTGATACCAAACCGAGTGGGGTAAGAGACAAAGACGCTTACCACTACACCACCGATGCCGCCATGATTTATAACATTGTTAGGTTGAAAGTTGATGGAAAAGTCACTTTTTTCACGAGAGTCCTTTTGGTTCAGCCCTGCTATGAACTCATGAGTTTTTTTTTCCACAGTAACAATTGAGGTATAAGGACAATGAACTTTTGATGAGCTGCAAACATCTAAGAACTTTAAAAAAAAAAAAAAAAATGGGACAATCTAATGCTCATACTTAATTCCGTTACCGCGGACTTTGTATCAGTACTGTTACATCCGAATGGTCATGGTTTTACCGTTTTTGGATTTTCAATCTATTTCGTTGCTGTCATGTCAGATCAATAGACTGTAGCTCTCCTTAAAGAACTACTTTAAAGTAACATCATCTTCAATCAACTCATCAAATTAGTTCTCTCTTCAAGGTCCGTCTTTAGGCATCAGACAAACAAATGCATTCTTAAAGGCCCAAAAAGTTAAACAAATTTTCTGTTATTTTGTACCTGCGGTTTTACAATAGGGGTTACACAAATTTTCACTCTCTTTCCCCTGATTTGTTTAACATTCACAATATACAAATCATCTACCTTCCGTCTGGTGGAGATACGTGGATGACGAAATTCGCATTTTAAAGCAAATCCTCTTACCGCTTACTCTAGAAACACAGAAATAACACACACAATCATACATTGAATTTACCTACGAAGTTGAAAATTAAAATAAATTACCGTTCCTGGACTTGCTTGTAGTAAAAGAACAATCGAAACTCTCATTTGAAATAGCAGAAAACCGACTAATACACAAGTCCAAACAATACCAAAAACTTCCAATGACTCACACCAACACAAATTAGCATAATTTAATCACATGATGAACAGAATCAAACATTACCGCTAAGTCCGAATGGCATAACTAAAGAACATGCATACATTTTTGAGAACGCACACTTAAATGGTTACTCACAACAAACAATACAAAATATAGTCAATACAAAAATACCTTGTGATCAAAAAGTTCCGGTAATTTGAAAAAAAACGCATTTATTTCAATTTTTAATTGATATCTTTATTATCGCCTTCAAAGTACTCGCCATTAGAGGCAACACACATATGCCAGCGCTTTATCCAATCATCCATACATTTTTTATAGGCCGATGAATGTATGGCTTTCAGTTCTTCCAGCGAATTCTTTTTTATCGCATCAATCGATTCAAAACGCCTACCTCTGAGCGGAATTTTCAGTTTTGGGAAGAGAAAGAAGTCGCACGGGGCAAGGTCTGGTGAATATGGTGCTTGTTTGATGGTATTGGTGGAGTTCTTGGCCAAAAATTCACAAATAGTGAGCGCGGTGTGTGATGGAGCGTTATCGTGGTGTAAAATCCACGAATTATTGCGCCACAATTCTGGCCTCTTCTTTCGAATTGCCTCACGCAAACGTCTCATAACTTGTAAATAATACTCTTTGTTAACCGTTCGACCTTCTGGAAGGAATTCAGAATGGACGACACCGCGAAAATCAAAGAAAACGGTCAGTAAAACTTTAATTTTGGAGCGACTTTGTCGTGATTTTTTTGGTTTCGGCTCATCTTCGGCGCGCCATTCGGACGATTGTTGACTTGTGAGCATATCAAATTCATATACCCACGTTTCATCACCAGTTATGATGCGTTCCATGAATGTGGGATCGCTATCTGCGTTCGCAATCATCTGTTTAGCGACCTCAACTCGATGCTGTTTTTGCAAAAAATTCAGCTCTTTTGGAACAAGTCGTGCTTCAATGCGTTTCATGCCCAGAATTTCCGTCAAAATGTGTTCGGTCGATCCAAATGAGATATCAAGGAGTGCAGCTATCTCCCGAATGCTAATTGAGCGGTTTTCCATAACTAAATTCTTCACGGAAGCGATGTTTTCATCGGTAGTTGAGGTCGATGGTCGTCCAGAACGCGGCATGTCACTCACGCTTTCACGGCCTTCTTTAAAGTCTTTGTGCCAAACAAATGTACGATTTTGTGACATAGAGTCCTCACCAAAGGCTTTTTGCAACATTCTGAGCGTTTCCGCTGCAGAAAATCCGTTTGCAACACAAAATTTCACACAAACGCGTTGTTCCAATTTTTTATCCATGGTAAAAATCGCCGAGCGTCTATTTTTCGACTAACAAAAGCAGTTGTCAAAACAAAACTAATGGATAATTTGCTCTCACACTTTGACAGAATATCAGAACTAGTGTTGCCATCTTACACTAAAAAGATTTTACCGAAAAAATAAAGGCGGCCTTTTTAAATTGAAAATTACCGGAACTTTTTGATCACAAGGTAAATAAAATACAAGGTCAACAGTCACTCACCACATAACCAGAAACACAACCCCAACTTCAAAGAATAACAATGACATATGGCACCCACACTAAACAATTACAAATCATCCTTCGAAACTTTGGTTTTGAAAAAGTTATCACTAGTAAAAATAATCAACTTCAAACTCTCTCAGGCTCTACTAACGACCCCATTGGCAATCTTCAAAAATCTGAGATCTACAAAATAGCTTGAGATCATTTTAGAAAAATTTACATAGGACAAACCAAACGTGCTTTAAAAACTCGCTTCAAAGAACATATTGCAGAAGTCACTAAAGCAAACAATGATTCCGAAAAAGGACTCATACACAATTTCAAATCAAAAGTAGGTGAACATATGTTCAACGAAAAACACTTCATAAACTTGAACCTAATAGGGTTACGGGATGTTATGTTAGCCTAGCTCCTTCTTCGGCCTATGTACCAAAAATGTCATTAATTCGGCGATAATCAACAAAATCATGTTGCTATCAGGCTGACCGATTGGACTCAAAGCAATTGAGACATTATTAATCAATTTATAGTTTATCACTTCCGCGTAACTATCGATTTACTTAAATTTTTAGGCACCATGCCCTCACTGGTTTAGCTGAACAGATTATCTACACGATATTTGAATGATCTAAATTTAGCAAAATTGAGCCTATAAACCGAGTAATGCAGCAAAGGTGTACAAAAAATAGTCACACGTCATAAACTAGCTGTTCACATTGGTAAATAACAATGATTTAACAACAAATTGGAGACCCAATGCTAGAATTTTTTTTTCTATGTTTTCATGCCTGTTGCATGAAAAGTGTATTAAAAATGTTGTTATTGGTTAAATTTACAATAACAATTTCTGAGTTTCGATTGTATATTTTTCAAATGACTCATCTTTATACAAAAAAAGGAACAAAATCAGTGTAGAGTGATTTAAAAAGTTTTGATTATCGAATAGCCGATAAACGATAAGTGGAAATCACTTAAATGTTTCTAAGCAGTTTAATTATAGTTTGTTTTATGAAATTTTGTTTTGGGTTAGAGCGAAAATAGTTGGCAACTCTGTTAATCAGAAAATCAGAAGGAAAAAACCATACGAAGACTACATTTATTATTAAATCAATCGAATGGGACGAAGTTGCATCCATGAATAGACCCTATTTGGTGCTCGTAGACCGACATTACATCCATATCTCTCGAAATATTCTGACTTTATAAAATGAGTTGTGTAACTTTTCGTGACACATACTAACAAATGGCTTATTACACTTCTCTAAGCAAGTGTTCAACTAGTTAAATATCGCTTCCAGCTCAAATAATGCATGAGTTATAATAAAAAATGTAATCGATCGTTTCATATTAGGCCTAGTCAAAGGTCGCATACCCTACAAATTTTAAGACATATCACAAACCCGTAACGCTGGTAGATCACCTTTTCGTGGTGCGTTACGGGGTATCAGATTTACCACTGAACCCTAGTCCTAATTATTTCAAACTAGAGAACATATTTGTTTTTGTAGCCAAAGCAACATATATTAGTCCTTATTACATTTTATGTCTTGTGAAAAGTTACAATACTCGGATTTGTCCCACTGAGGATGAGCTTGGAATAAGGAAAACATGGTTTGTTGGTACCACATTTAAAAAACATGGTAGAAATTCACAACAAAATTCCATAAAATTACTTAACAAAGATCAAGGAAATGGGTATTCGTGTCTCTTTCAAATTTTTATATTTATCCCGAAAACAACACACTACAAAACACAATAACAATTAACTACTTGCCTACTAAATTGGCATTCTTGGACTGTTTTGAGAACATTTTTACCTACACACATAAAAAAATAGACCAACCTACCGATCAAATAGGAATTTATAGTTTTTAAGATACCAAAAACGACAAACTGTCATCTGACAGGTAAGTCAAATAACGTTCACATAATAGACACTTCTCTTAGCTATGACGAAACAAAACACCACACGTATTTTAGGAACACACAAATCTACTATAAATACTAGATCTACTGCGATATTCTCTTCAAGTCGAGTACTCGACACTGAAAAAGTCTGTAAGTCGCAGACTTAATAGGCCTAGCTGTCAATGGCTAAGCTTTTTATAGTGTGATTTAACGGAATTTGCTCGCGTTCACTAGTGATAGTTTGAAAAAGTGTTTCAGTTTTTTTTAAGTGATCAAGTGTAGTGTTAATTTAAATTTTCCTAGTTTCTCAATTAAAATAAAATGAAGAGTTTTTGGTGCAACGCATTAATCGAGTTAATTTACGGGGAGGCAGCTCATTGAATCTTCCGGTCCGCTTATTAGCATCTTGCTATGAGGCACCAGGTGGTAACACACCGATTGTCTGTCGATCTGCCAAATTTGGAAGATGTCTGCATTGAGTTATCTCAAATTATAATATTTCGCCCATTATATCACAGAAAAATTGCGATTGGCTGAGCGGATTGGAGATAATGAAATCATAAAGGACCATGCCTCCCCCGGTTGGTACCAAACCGATGAGGATGGAAATTGATAGAAGCATAAAGTTGCCAGGAAGTATGAAAGGCTTCTACAGACTCTTATTTTACCTAATCGTTCAATAGTAATGTTAGGTAGATTATAATAGATTGCTCTTTTGGACGTTCTACTTGATTGTTGCAGCTATGAGTTCCAGTAGTAAAATAGTAGTGCTTGTACAAAATGAAACTTTAACAACGATTATGAATAATAAATATGATCACATCAATTTATTGTGCAATATCACTGATTCTAATCAATCATGGAGTAGCAACCATTGATACGTGCAGTCAGTCAATCTAAGTTAAGCTAAGCTCAATCTCTGCAATTTATCTCGGGGTTCAAGAAGAAAAAATCCTCAAAATGATGTCTATCTTCGGAGTTTGAAAGGTAGTAAAAATTGCTCGACTAAATAGTCCATTGTTTCTCGGATAGTTTTGTCAGCTTAAATTCTTGTTGATAAGATAAGCGTACGTAACTTAACCGTCGATGGGCTGCTTTGTTTCTTTTAAACAGTAGTAAAGGATGTGCCGATCAAACGACTGGTCGACTAAAACTTGACGAATTTCTTTGAATCGTGCATTAAAAAACTGAATGCTCCTCATTTTGAAGGTGTGAGCAAGCAGAATGATGTCTTTATTTTAATTTTAACATTTGCTCTTCAGTTATCGAAGTCGTGTTCCTGCTAGATTTTTTAAATATGAACTACTAGCCCATCGAGTTAGCGAAATCATAAAATATGGCCAAATCTGTCACCACTAAAAGAGTTCGGGGAACGTTTGTTGACAGCCAAGAAGCTTGGATTAGGGGAAAATCAGAAACCGGAAACCGCAACATCTACAAAAAAAAAGGACAGCGATTTCAAGCAGAACCTGAACTTCTCCGTCCGAATGAAGCGCGCCGATAAACAAAACAAAATTCGATTACGGAAGTTGTACCTACAAGGTTAACCAATCCCGGTGGGACCTTGGTCATAGCTGACAGCAAAGAGGGGCTGCTTTCTTCGAAGGGTTCAGTCTATCATCGTCCTTGTGCCAGCGTGGGACAACAATACTGTACACGATGGTTCTTCGGCGAGACATGGCGTTGGGAAATTAAATTAAACGTTGCAAAAGTTATAAATTAAAAGTTGCAAATAATACAGAAGTTAATCCCAACTGGAACAATCGGCAAAGACCTAGCCGAGGAAATGGAATTGGACGATTGTAAACTCGAAACATGCAACTGCAAATCGTTCTGCCTCCCGGGTTGCAATACGATAATCTACGACGAGGTTCGACCATGTGACTTCGAAGTCGTAGAACGGCAGGAACCTTGCCGGACAGAACAGAAGGTATGGAAAAGTGGGCATCGAGTGACTATTTTCTACCAGAGCTATGGCATGTGCAAGCTGAGGATCTAGGGTCGCTTCTTCAACTACAGAATCATCAATGTACACTGCCCACACGAAGGGAAACTCGATGACGAAACAAGCGTTCTACGCGCAGCTAGAGCAAATCTATGATGGATGTCCGCAGCGGGACGTTAAAGTATTGGCGACATGAAAGACATAGACCGGGAATTGTGCCGAACAGCGTGCATTCTGCATCGAACGATAAGAACCGCGAGGACATCCACAAAGCCAATCAATTCGACCATGTTATAATCGACAGTAGATTCTTCTCCGATATCATCAACGTTCGCACCTACCACAGTGGGAATATAGACTCGGGCCTTTACCTAGTTGCAGTATGTATGCGCTCAGAACATTCAACGGTGTACAACACGCGTCGAATTCGGATGACGCGACCTAACGTTGAGCTATTACGAGAAACCGAAGTTGCCAAGGAGCAACAGCTACCCTTGAAGATGGCTGGAGAGATATTCGAACCGCCATTGGTAGCACCGCAATAACGGCATTAGGTACTTAAAATGACTGGTTTGATGGGGAATGCAAGCAAGAGGAGAAGAATGCAGTACGGGCGAGAATGCTACAACGTCGTTCGAAGGCGAATGTGGAACGGTACAGACAAGCACGGAAAAGGCAAAACTATATCCTTCGAAGAAAAAAGCGCCAGATGGAACAACGAGACCGCTAAGCAAAGGAGGCACTGTACCGTGCTAACGTAACACGCCAATTCTAGGAGAAGGTGCGCAGCTTGCGCGAAGGCTACGTTCCACAAGTCGATATGTGCAGAGACTTTGAAGGTAGCCTCTCCAGTAACAATTTCAGTTTCATTCCAGCCGTATAGCTATTCAAAACTGTTTTGTCTACCAACACCTCTTCTATGCTTCTTTAAAGCTGAAATCTGTACAAAGTGGCCCACTCTATAGACGGTTGTGAAAACATGTTAATAAAACCTATATAAGACCATAAAGATTTTGAGAATGTTCTAGTGAAAGATGTTATGATCATTTGAAAACTTTCATAAAACCTTTTGGCTGTCATCAACTGTGATATCGTGGTTGTTCTGCGTTGTTCGATTCTTTGCTGTTTTGATTCATATAGCAGTAAACGATGTCAAAGTATCCAAAACAAATTGAGTTTTTTACAGCGTATCACTCCAATGATATGTACATTTAATTTTATGGTGAATATCGACAAGATAAGAACCGGAAATTAATGCTCCTCGGAAATTGTGCGAGTTTACAACAGCAAAAACAAAATTAAAACAAATATATTCGATAAATTAATCATGAATTTCCTGAAGATCGATAGAAATCAATAAGGTCTAAAGAATGCCAAAATTGGTCTCCAATCTAAAGTTCAATTGCATTACATTTCAATATGGCGATTGGACAAAAGCACAGTTTTGCCAAAAAGCCAATTTATCGTCGCAATGACTCCTGTAAAACTATTTGGTCTTGAACATTGGAAATATCCTTCTTATCAACATGCATCCCTAGGAGTGGACAACAATTGCTGCTAGAACCAAAGATGTGAAGAGAAAGTATTGATAGAGCACGGCAGATTGTGAAATTGAATAGAAGTAGTTGAAATTGAGCGTAGGGCATGTTTGAAAGGCGGTATCCGATCGACCAGACAATCTCTTGACTAGCTACCACAATGCGTGGTAGGCAAGAGGAAGGGGATCCCCCTTGACAGGCAAAAGATTGCCGGCTTGATTGAAATTTCTGTTTACACTTTCTAAAGGCTACATGTGACAGAAATCAATTTCCAATTAGAGGTGTTTGAAAGACACAACTTCTAATGTTGCACGGTTCTCTCTGAGGTTGTTGAAGTAAATGACGACGAGAGAAACATAGCATAGGTTCTAGTAGAAATCTTTGTCCACAACTAGGGTTGCATGTTGATTAGAAGCATATTTTCATTTTTCAAACATTATAAATACGCATTACGTGCTTCAAACACGATTAGTTTAATGTATTTGGTCATGTTTTTATGCCGTTTCCAAAACATCAGTGCCGTTTAATGCATCTATTTTATTTATTTACATGGCATAAAGTCACGATACTATAACATAGCCTGATACACAATATCCCTACATAATGCCCGATTCGTGTCTGCTCCTCTCCAATCCCTTGGGCACCTTGTACCCCCTAGGTCTTGCTTCACCTGGTCTGACCATCTTGCTCGTTGCGCCCCACGTCGTCTTGTACCAACCGGGTTCCCATCGAACTCCTTTTTTGCAGGATAGTTGCCCGGCATTCTCGCAACATGTCCTGCCCAGCGTATCCTTCCAGTTTTTTCCACCTTATGAATACTGGGTTCACCAGCGAGTTGCGCGAGCTCCTGGTTCATCCCTCGCCTCCATAGTCTGTCCTCCTGTACTCCTCCAAAGATGGTTCTTAACACCCGTCGCTCAAAAACTCCGAGTGCTCGCAGGTCCTCTTCAAGCATTGTCCACGTCTCATGCCCGTAGAGAACAACCGGTCTTATTAGCGTTTTGTACAGGATGCACTTCGTACGGGAGCTAAGTCTGTTTGACCGTAGTTGCTTGTGGACGAGTAGGCACGACTTCCACTGATAATTCGCCTCCGGATCTCACGGCTGTTATCGTTGTCCGCAGTAACCAATGAGCCGAGATAGACAAATTCATCGACTACCTCGAACTCGTCGCCGTTGATCGTTACACTGCTGCCCAGTCGGGTCCTGTCGTGCTCGGTTTAATGCATTTACTGGAGGCAAAATGGTCTTGAAATGCTTTTTCAACTGACCATTATGAGATAATATGAATGAGTCTTAAGGCGGCATTTCAAAACAGTATTTTACGAGTTCATAAAAGCGAAGTAAAACCTTTGATAGAAGCAAAAGGAATATGAGAAAACAAGGTTTTAAGATCGTTGTTAACAAGTTGTGTAGGTTCTCATAAACCTGACTAAAATATGAAACCTATTGGCACCTCTTGGTGCCACAATAAAACCAAGTTGATTTCTAGTGGCTTTCATGAAACTTTACTAAAACTTAATAAAACTGGATGGTTTTGGCAATGTCTCTTGGGAATGTTAGCCTCCCACCACGAGTTCCGATCGATCCTGAAATCGAGGTGGTAGACAAATTTGTGTGTCTGGGCTCATTGGTAACCGTCGATGATGATCACAGCAGAGAGATACAAAGTGGCATTATGGAGTCAATCGTCTCTTCTTTGGATTCCAAAGGACGCTACGATCGAGCAGCTTTAACCGAACTAAGAAGTTGACCATCTACAAGACATTCATTAGACCGATAGTACTCTACGGCCACGAAACATGGACAATGCTGGTGGAGACCCCCTCGTGTCTTTTTTCACGGGGTGGAGATACCCCCCCCGCGATGAGTGAAGCACCATAAGAATTAGTTAGTTTATTTTTTTTTTACTTGATTGACTGACAAACAAAATATTTTTTTTTTTTTTTTTTTTTTGATTTTTTTTTTTTTTTTTTTTAAAAAAAAAAAGAGAAAAAACCCCCCCCAGGGAAGTTTAAGGGTTTTAAATTTGAGTTTTTTGTTTTTAAAAAAAAAATCTTTTAAATTAAAGGAAGGAAAAAATCTCAAAACAAAGCCCTTTTTTTTTGTTTCAAAGTTAACGAAAAGACCTAAGTTATATCTTCAACAAGACGTGTTAGCAAATTAAAAATCTGCCATAATAGTTCATTGTTTCAAATCTCAAAACATTTAATAGGGTAAGGGGATGTAATGTTAGCCTAGCTCCTTCATTCGGCCTATGTACCAAATATGTCATTAAATCAGCGATAATCAACAAAATTATGTTGCCATCATGATGACCGATTTAATTCGAAGCATTTCGGACATTATTAATCAATTTACTGTTGTTCACTTCCGTGTAATTTAAGATTTTCGTAACTTTTTAGACATCATGATTTCACTGGTTAAGCTGAACAAATTAACTCCTGATTTTCGAATGATCTAAATTTGGCTAAATTGAAGCAACAAACCAAATAATGCAACCAAGATGTACAGAAAATAGTCACACGTTGCAAACTAACTGTCCACGTAGATAAAATAACAATGATTTTACTAGAAAATCGTAGACCCAATATTGAGGACATATTTTTTTCTTTGTTCCCAACTATGGCCTGTTGTCTGGATAACTTAGTAAAAATGTTGTTATTGATAAAATTTTCAGTAATAATGTATAAGTTTCGGTTGAATATTTTCCAAATGGCTCATATAAAGAAAAACCAAAGGAACAAAACCTGTGCAGAGTGAATTATTATGTTTTCACTATCGAACCGACAATAAATCATATGTGAAAATCTATTAAGTGTTTCAAAGCAGTTTAAGTTAAGTTGGTTTTGTTAAATTTTATGTTGGATAAAGCGAATACAGCTGGCAATGCTTTATATCATAAAATCTTGAAGAAAAACCATACAAAGACTGCATTTAATAAAAAATCGATCGAATGGGACGAGGTTGCATCCATGAATAGGCCCTATTTGATGCTTATTGACCGATATTACATCCATATCCCTCGAAAGTTTCTGTCTTTATAAAAAGAGTTGTGTAACTTCTCGTGATACATATTACCAAACATTTTATTTAACGTATCTAAGCAAGTGTATAGCAAGCTTAATATCGCTTTTAGCTTAAATTTTGTATGAGTAATAATAAAAAATGTAATCGATCGTTGCATATTAGGCTGAGTCAAGGGACACATACCCTAGTTCTAAGTGGGAAAACTAGGAAAATTTAAATTAACACTTCACTTGATCACTTTAAAAATATTGAAACATTGAAAACTGAAACATTTTTTCAAACAATCACTAGCAAACAATGAGCCATATGAATAAAAACGAGTAGTTACTCACAAGCAAACCAGTTTGAGTAGAGTAAACTGTTTAAGCATTTGCTCAAATTCGTATGAATAAAGCTGTACTTTACTCGGAGTTAGTTCAAATTTCTATTATAGCATTTGCTATGTCAAAAAAAAAAAATCTTGTTTTTCTTAGGTAGAAAAAAGCATTATTGGTAAACAAAAAATTTGTCTGAAATATCAATAGGGGAAAATGTCTGACGAGTCCTTCAACGAGGAGTATCTGGAGGATGAAAAGAATCACAGTAAGTCTATTGTATTTACAAATATCACAAATATGCTAACTATACGCTATTCTGTTTCTTTTCAGGTGAAGATAGTGAGAATGATACTCAGAATCCAACGGGCAGTGAAACTACCGGCAAAAAAAAACTGCTGATGATGCGATTTTTTTTGGATATTCTGACATCCCTTGGACATGCTGGGGATATCCTAAACGCTGTCGGCGAAGCAGAAAAAGACTTCAGCCGCAAAAGAAATGTGTATCTGTTGAGCAGATGCAACGCTTCTAGTGGATGAAACACTTCAAGACTTGATCAAAGCAACCATCGAAGAATCAAGTGTATTGAAACAATCAAATATTTGTTCACTTCAACTACCATTCAATTAAGACGTTATCTTCAATATTAGTTAGCAATCCCAGTCCGATTTTATTCCATATCTCCGACAGTATCGAGCTGATGATCCAACATGGAATCGACATTCAGTAAGTGACGAAGAAAATTAACAACGTGAGGCAAAGAGTCAAAGTAAAGTCGGACCGGAAGCAGACTGGAAACCGACAAATTATTCTGAACGAATTGGAAAGAAAGTTTTTCCAGCTGACGAAAGGCGTTGAAACCCCCAGCATTAGTAAACGTGCACATTAGTACAATCGCTATGAGCTTAGTAAGTTCAAGGAACATTTTTCAAATTGGATTTCTATTGTGGTGAAAATGTAAACAATGTTGTGGTTGTTGTGGTGTAAATCAAACAATGCAAATAAATCATTTTCAGAAAAATGTTTATTTGTTACCTGGGATCCCGGATCATCAAAAACACATCATTCTTTGTATATTTGATAATACTCCTCCTCGGGTTTCAGAATCATCTTCCAAAAATGTTTGTGGTACAAAGTTCACATTTTCTCGAGTAAACCGGAAGAGTTGCTTGGAGTTATCATCGTCTCCTTCTCCTAGCTCGGAGACGTCATTGTATTGCTTGTACCGCGCCGATAACATCGCACTAGTTGATACTTAGAAACATACGTCATGTTCGTTCGATTGTTTCAATTCGCTCCACCAACCTCTGAATTTTTAAGGATACCCGCTTTACTCCTTCGCTCCCTTTTCAAACTCTATGAAAATTGAAGACTTGAGACTTCCAGCTTGGGGAAATGAAGGGGGATGGCAAGTTTTCCAATGAGTAGAACAAGCTTGCAGGCCCCACTTTCCCGGCTAGGGAAAAGTTTATAGATAAGAGATTAATGCACTCACTTTTGACAATTTATTTCAGTTTTATTTCCCGGTTTTGAACTTTCTCCTGCTTGAAAAGATGAGAAGTCTGTTTGTGTTGAGGAAAGCATGTGAGTTAGTGATGGCTGGTGAATGTTTGTGTGTATTTTTTAAAGTTGGTCAAATATTATATGAAATATGGAATTCAAAACTAGTCTTGCAATAACTTTTGCGTTTTAAATTTAAGATAATTGGCCATCTGAAGTTAGCAAACTGCTTAATTATTCAGGGATGGTATTAAAGATTCTGACTTAATTAATTCTTCGCAGACGCATGTGAGCTCAATAGCATCCCTTTTTTTTTTTTAATTTGCCGCCACAACCTAAGGAATCACTCCGAACGTGATCCTTCCAGCTGAAATGAAAATAGTTTCTCCTTTTTCCTATTAACATATTGAAATTCTTGCCTGTACCCGGTTCGTTTCGAAGTCAGTTCCTCGCAAATTCCATTGTAGACAAAATCACACAACACTCAAACAGCTGCTGTTCTCCGTGCCAGATCATCCTTAGAAAAAATATTTTTTACAGCATTTTCTCATTCAATTTTTCCCACGTACAATTTTTCCTACAATGTTATCACGATCCACCGGCTCCCCCTCCCAAAATTGAAAACAGAATGCCACAGTTAGTGAGCGCCAACCAACCACCTAAACCGACGACACACAGTCCGTCGAGATTTATGCGAAAAGTGGAAAGTTATCCCTTTTTGGTCCTTGCACAATAACCGCGTCGCGCGTGCATTCGCTCAATTCCGCCGAAAGCTATCGCATAAAAGGAATCGCTTAATCGTTCTTGCATAGATTTCCCCGGAATGTGTGACAGCCCGCCCATCGACAAGTTGCTACTGTGAGCAAGAAGATACGTGGAATTCAGCAACCTTTGGAAATCGAAACGAACCGCCTCGCTGCCAAGTTCGTCCGGATGCGTTGGTGGATTTTTGTTTTCCTTCTCTGTTGTTTCCTTTTCCGGTACCAACAGCTTTCTGCGAATCCTCGACACGGGTTCGGCCGCCAGATGTGATGGGAGATTTGCCTTATCTGGAAATGCCCTGGCGTTTGACGATTTTCCGCTTCTTGTTTTCCATTTTCCAGCGCTAGCATGTTATCTGAGTGAAAAGTTTATTTTCTCGTGAAGTATTCGAATGTCAGGGCAATTGAAATAACAAGCTTGGCGGAATTGGAATATTTCTATATAAAAGCCCTTCTAAAGTTTACAAAACCGCTCTGATTGACTTATAATTCAGTCGTTTTGGACTCAATTTCATCAAAAATGCAGTCACTCAGATTTTAGTAGTCGATAATTCTTTGAAATCTCTCTGAAGCATGTCTAGAACCAAGCTTTATTTAAATCTGAGTAACTCCTTTTTCAACGAAATCGTGCCGAAAACGACTCAATTTTGAGTCAAATAGAGTGGACGAACACGTGCAAAAACACATAGATCGATTCGTTTTGTTTATTCTTTTGTGAATAATGAGATAGGAATTTTTCATAGTACTAGTTGTTTAGAGAGCAAGCTAACGACTTTGTCGTGATAAACAAAAAAACAAACATAGGGTATGTGTCCCTTGACTAAGCCTAATATGCAGCGACTGATATTTTTTTTTTATTATAACTCATAATGTACATGCGATGGAAGCGATATTTAACAATTTTTACACTTGCTTAGATAAGTTTAATAAGCCATTTGGTAGTAAGTCTCACGAAAAGTTACACAACTCAATTGATTTAATCAGAATCTTTCGAGGGATATGGATGTGGATCCATAAGCACCAAATTGGGTCTATTCATTTCGACCCACTCGGTGGATTTATTATTAAATGCAGTATTCGCACGGTTAGTTGTGTCTGATTTTTTTTTTAATTTAAGGTTTTGCCAGTCGTATTAGCTCTACGAAACACAAAATTTCACAATACAAACTGTAATAAAACTGCTTAGAAACACTTGAGTGATTCTCAAAAATGATTGATCGGTTAATCGATAATGAAAACATTATAATTCACTCTACACAGCTTTGGTTGCTTTGGTTTTTGTTAAGATTAGCCATTTAAAAAAAATACTACCTCAGTCTCATATATTTTCATCAAAATTTTACCAATAACAACATTTTTAATACTTAATTAATACAACAGGCTATAGTTGGGAACATAGAAAAAAAATTATGTCACTCACATTGGGTCAACGGTTTTCTCGTTAAATCATTGTTATGTTATCTTTGCAAACAATTGGTTATTAACGTGTGACTATTATTTGTATATCTAGGCTGCATTACATGGTCTATCGGTTCAATTTAGCCATATTTAGATCATTCGAAGATCGTGGAGATTATCTGTTCAGCCTAACTAGTGATTTCATGATGTCAAAAAAGTTGAGGAATTCGAAAATCACGTGGAAGTGAACAACTACAAATTGATCAATCATGTCTCAATTGCTTTGAAATAAACCGGTTAAAAAAAAATATTTTTTTTTTTAATATAAAAAACAAAGAAATAAATAAAAAAAAGAAACAAAGCAGCACACACCCCAACCAACAAAAAAAAAAAAAAAAAAAAACAACACCCCCTTCCCTTTTTTTCATACAAAAACAAAACCCCCCCCCAACAACAACCACCCCCCCCACCACAAAAAAAAAAAAAAAAAAAAAAAACAACTGAAAAAAAAAAAATTATGAAGAACCTCCCCCACCCCCCAAAAAAAAAACACCCGCCCCCCGAACCAACCCAAATTAAATTTTAAATTCACACAAAACCCCAAAAAAAACACACCACAAAAAAACCCTTTAAAATTTTGAAAATCCGGAAAATTTTTTCTCACTTTAATGTTATACTTTAAGTTTGAAATTTTTGACGTAGGACTACGTCTGTGTTTTCAATACTGGGGTACACGTTCGAATTGCGAAAATTTGGAGCGTCAAAAATATATAGGTTTTGAACGTTAGTAACTAAGTAATTCCACGATTGATTTTCAAAATGTTTGCACCAATCGATCGGAAAATTTTCTACGCTTCGATTCAAATATTTAAAACTATTGATTTTTAACATTCAACTATTGAAATTAACGCAAATATAAGGTGATGTCTTATAATGCCGATTTTTCAGAGTAAATTTACCAAATACACAGTACTTTGCTAGCACAGACTTCATATTTAAGTAAGGAACGTCTCCTATGCATCAGGAAAAGATATTTAAGGGGGACACGTTGGAATTTTCCTCCAGTCTTTCAGCGATCTCGAAGATGTTGAGTCAGCGCTCGGCTACGCACCGTCAAGTCGACCATCGACCGACTCTATTGCCAAGTAACATGTCTGGCCGTGACAAATTTGCAGTCGGATTGCAGCTCCCACTCGGTCACATTCACCGTCTGCTCTGGAAGGGCACTACACCGAGTGCGTTGGTGTTGGAGCTCCCGTCTACTTCGCTGCGGTGATAGAATACCTGGCCGGTGAAGTGCTCGAGATGGCAGGAAATGCCAACCCGCGACAACAAGTAGACCAAAATCATCCCACGTCACACGCAGCTGGCCATCCGCAACGAGGAAGAGCTGATAAAACTTTTCTCCGGTGTGAACATTTCACAGAGTGTTGTACTTTTCAGGCTGCCCTGCTGTACAAGAAGACCGAGTGAAAAGCCTAAGTTCAACTGGAACCATGTTCTCCTCGTCAACTAAGTCTCCAATTCGGGATAAAGTCGCTTGTGACAACGAGACAAGAATCAATCATCCAAAGTCAATTGCAGTTGGCCACCCGCCGTGACGAGGAGCTGAACCAAGAAAGAAAGCCAAAGTTTAATCGCGAACCATGTTTCTCCCCCGTCAACTAAATCCGTCCTTTTCAGGACGACCAAATTAGTTTGCCAACTAAAGAGTTTGGTTGATTTTTTTCTTGTGCTGTTTGAAATTTTAACTACCGCGCCCCGACAGAACATAGCTTTCATTAAACACCGCGTCCCGGAGTAAATGACAAGCACGTTGAACAACCAACAAAAGAAATTCCTAGTTGTGTAAAGCGGATTAGTTGCTGGCAAGTAAATTAGGCATATTTCTGTTAAGAAAATCATCCGTCTAGCGTGCAGCAATTAAAACTAATTATTGTGGCGCAATAACTGAATTTCGTCCCCTTTGGTGCAATTTGTATCACATTGCCTTCGTTGGTACCGCCTTCTTTCGTGCAATAGCATCCAACGCCATTACATAAAAGCTTTTAGCAGTACATTTTGATTCAGTCTTACGACAGTCGTGGAGCTGTGCAGTGGCTGTAGGATCGCAGTTGGCGGCAGCAAGCACCCTGGAGGTTGCACTGGCGAGCAGTCGTTGCCCAGGAGGCGTTGGTGCAGTTGGCTGATGGTGCCGATGCGCCCGCCAACCTCGCTTCGAGAAACATGGCTGCTGAAACCTACGAGTTGGCGGGAAAAAGCCGCCCGTGCAAAACACTATCCCTCGTCAAACACACACCACGTCTCCTGCAGATGGCCACCCGCAACGACGAGGAGCTGAACCAAGAAGACCAAGAAGAAAGCCCAAGTTCAATCGCGAACCATGTTTCTCCCCCCGTCAATTATATCCGTCCTTTTCAGGACGACCAAATCAGTTTGCCAATTAAAGAGTTTGTTTGGTTGAATTTTTCTCTTGTGCTGTTGGAAATTTCAATTACCGCGCCCCGGCTGAACATAGCATTGCTTTGTACCGGAGTAAATGACAAAGCGCGTTGAACAACCAACGAACGAAATTCAAGAACGGATAATTCGAGCCGAACTGCAAATTAAGGTTGTACTGCGAACGTTTAGTGTATGGGAATTAGAACAATCAAGCGATCTAGATTGCACATTTCTGCGTAGTCCTCCGTCACCTTTGCGCACAACCCCGTTGGGCTGTACCATATAGTTTTTATTTGATTTATTATTTTTGCCCCGGAAAAGTGAGAAAAATTTGAGAAGAATTTTAAGTGGAATACAACTCAAATCTTATTCGATTTTGGTGGTCGTACATATGTAAACAAATACCCTCATCCATCAGCTTGTTTTGGTCAATCATTCAAAACAGTAATGTTATTATTAAAATTAAAGCTTCGAATATTGCCTGAAGACGTTGATCGGATTTAGTACGAAAGAGCAACACAATGTAAAAGTACGAACATAATTTTCGGGGACATTGATCCTGCTTCTGAACGATTTTATTTCTAGAAAGTTTTTCCTAATGGGCCTATCTGGTTGATGGATTTTTTTTATCGACTTTACGAAACCTACATGAAATTCGTCTACAAATCCTAGCTATGCTTGACATTCGTCTACAAATCCTAACAAGCTATGCGTGGCTGTGGTGAGATTTTACATCCCTTCATCACAACTACTTCGATGAACAGTGAAATATACATCAAAAAGTGCTTACAAAAACGGCCTCTACCCATAATTCAAAGCCAAAAGGATCCTGTTATCTTCTGGCCTGCTCTTGTGTCTTGCCATTACGTGAAATCAACGGTAGGACTACCAAGAATATTTCGTTCGTTCCAAATGACATGAATCCTCCTAATTTCCCGCAAATTAGATCAATTGAAGAATTTTGGGCATTGACGTAGACACATCTTAGGAACCATGTTTCAGCAGCAGTTCATCAGTTTCAAAAAGATTGGAAGAAACTTGTCGCTAAGAAGTCTGTGCTGAATCTTCTGTAGAACGTTCGCAAAAAGGTGCACCAGCTAGATTGCAAATATTGAGAACGCTAACCTGATATGCTACTCTAGTGTTAATAGTATATCTATTAAAAATTGAATATCTAAATCTTGTGAAGTTCTTTTATTGAGTGCGTCCATACTTTCTTAAGTCTTTTTCTACCTTAAAAAAGCTTTCAATGCCATTATAACTGCTTATCCTTTGACAGAGACGCTTATTTCGGCTACTATTGTGGTCTTCCTAAGTGCCTCGTACCTAAATACTTCTGATGAACTCATCGTATCCTAACTAAATACCCAACAACCACACCCCTGGTATTCTTTTGGATCCTACCCCCCAGAAGTTGAGAGCAGGTAATGTGTTAACCATCACAGAAAAAAATAATGAATTTTAACAGACGTGTAAAATTTCCCCTCGTTTAATTCCAAGGCACAGGAGGCGTAAACAACGAAATTGTTTACAATCTTTCATGCGCCATACAACAATGATTGCAATCTATCATACAATAGGCTAGATTCAGGCGTTATACGGCTTCAATTTACATGAAATATCTCATTATTTTCGGCCAAATCTAGCATTCCCTATATGTGCATTAGATAACGCAGAAAACTAAATGTTTCTTTTTATCTGTGATGATAACTTGATATGTCTAGAAAGAAAAAAGACGACAACGTGTCCCCTTGATGTAATGCTGCACCCTATCAGTGAACTTGGAATCTGTAATACCTCTAACCATTATTATCAGGGGTCTGAAAGACTCTTAAATTAAGTCTCAATAATCGCGCCGTAAGAATGTCTGCTGACGGTCCCGCAAACATTTTCCTCATCAAGTAAATTTACCTAGTGATAAATAAAACCTATTTTATTGTACTGAAAAGATACTACTCCCACAAGGGAAATATAAAAAAAAGCTCATTCTTCAGAAATGCTCCATTCGCGTTCTCCATTCCTCTCATCATCACCACCATCATCATCATTTTCATCACGAAGAGCGAAACGACCGACGCCAATCGAAATACGACCATGCACTGTGGGAATTCCGATGGCCAAAAAGCAAGCGATTTCCTTTTTCAAACAAATTCGTTTTGTTTTGGTATAGGCTCAAATGTTGTCATAATAACACAATGACATACTTGAGCCAAATTTTTTTTTGTCAATGTGTAATTAGCAGTGTCTTATGATGGGTTTCGGTATCTGCCAGAAATTTGCCCCTTTCCATGGGGAACACTGAACACGCCCTGTTGTGGCCAATTTACTCCTATTCAGTCAATATACTTACTGTTGATTTCGTTTATTGGATTTTCATTTGATTTGAAGTAACGCATGATGGGTTCATCGAGGTGGAGGCCAACTATATATAAACAAACCATACTGAGATATTTTCGTTTCCGAACTGTTTCCAAAAACATTCTATATTGTTCATTGGGATCACAACGAAATTTGTTTGACGTATGTTTCCTGTTAATCGATCCTGACGCACACACACACACACACACACACACACACACACACACACACACACACACACACACACACACACACACACACACACACACACACACACACACACACAAACACTACCCCACGCTCCTCTCTGTCTGCCTCGGTTCTAGCGCTCTGCACACATCTTCTGGCTCTGAGACAATTTACACACACTCACACATTGCCCAAGCAACAGAAAACCGTCATAACTGGTTGCAGCAACTGAAATATAACTCAATTGAGTTACATTGGCGTTACTTTTACCGGTTTGTAACATGTGTGCTGCTAGGGTGAATAGCCAGCATCGAAAAGCTTTGCCACAACACCAACGTGAATCCTTGGGGAGACGCTTACAAAGTTGCCATGGCAAAGATGTAAGGGCCTGCTGTACCACCTGAAAGATGCCCGGAGAAGTTTAAGCCCATCATCGACGGATTGTTTCCACAGCACGAACCAGTGACCTGGGTACTTCAACCGTACATGTAGAAGGTAGATTACGAAAAAAAGCTCGTGTAACCAACGAAGAGCCGATGGCGAAAGTCATGAAAGTGAAGAAAGCCCCTTGACCAGATATAATCCCAAACTTGACTCTGAAAACAGGGCTACCGGAGAATCCAGATATGTTTAGGACCACATTGTAGAAATGCATCGATAAAAGTAGCTTCCCCGGTAACTGGAAGTGACAAAAGCTGGTGCTGCTGCCAAAAGCGGAAAACCTTCCGGAGAACCTTCGACGTATAGGCGTATATATCTGTTGGGTTCGGTCGGAAAACTAATCCTGGATAGGCTCACCAAGTACACTGAAAGCGAGAACGACCTATGGAACATGCAGTTAAGTTTTCAGAAAGGCAGGTCTACAGTGGTCTCCATCCAAATGGTAGAGGAAGCTGCAGAAACGGCACAGCGAAAACAGAGAAGATTGTGGTCACCCTAGACCACGGTGGGCATCCTAGACGTGAAGAATGGCTTCAATAGCACTAGCTGGGAAGCAATAGCCCATTCGTTGCACGGCATGGGGTCCCTGAGTATCTCTACAGTATATTGACGAGCTACTTTCAGAATCGAACGCTGATCTACGAGACTGATAAGGGAGAGATTATAATGAGAATTACAGCGGACGTTCCTCAGGTATCCGGCGCTGTGGAATGCGATGCGATTTCTGTCAGGTCATGGCTTCTATAGGAGGTATTTGCACAGGTTCGAATACGTGTTATCCTCTCTCTGTCCGGACGTCGAAGAGACACCGGAGCACGTCGTTGTTGACTGTCCATGGTTCGGACCACTACGACGTGCAATTCTTGATATCAGCGAAGTAGATGCCAGCCTAGAAAACGTCGTCCACAGAATGTGTAGCGATGAAAATACGTCGATTAGCGTGATTAGCGAAGGCATTATGCTAATTATATCGGCTCTGCATCGAAAATGGTTGTGAAGAACAAACGACCGGCTGAATAAAGCCACGGGTAATTGGCTTCAGGGGATGTTCCACAGCCGAAGAACTCTCGTCAATGTCGGGAGCTACCAACTATCGGGTGGGTCCACCAGTTGCGGATAGTGGAATGGCCTGCCAACCAACCTGCACCGGTTTATTAAACCCCAATTTAACCCCCAACCCTCCCCCCCTCCCCACTCCCGGGCCCACACCCAATTTCCCCCACCCCCCCCGGGGCTTTCCCACCTTTACCCGGGCCACACTCCCTCCGTTCACCCCCCAATGGGCCACACACCTCCCCCCCCGCCTCCCACCCCGCCCCTACCACCCCAACCCTACACGCCTCTATGTTTGCAAAGATAACCATTAGATCACGAGTGGAGAGATTGGCCCAGAGAGAATAAGAAGAAATATGAAAAATATATGAACGACGACGGTTAAACGCCCCACAACATAGGCGGAGGTGCGAACGTGTTTGTGAAAGTGGGACAGTGCCCAGATCAGCAGTTCCTAACCTGGAGATCGTAGTGGGTACTAGCAGCAGCAAGCCTCAAGGAGGGAAGCAAAAACTCCAGGAGTATGAGGAATCGTTCCTGGCCCAGGTGTTCAGGCCGAAATCCAGCAGCAATACGTTTTTACAAAGACTGCAACTTGGAAGGGGTTACATGGGTTAGAATAACGTTCACTATAGGTTCAAGAACCTAGTAACGGGTATCAAGTCCATCCTGTTTGCTTCCGAACGTGAACACAAAGCGCTGAAGGTGAGAGCTGAAACTGCTGAAAAGGCAACGGATAAAAAGAAAAGAGAAACGCCATGAGAAGATGAACTAAACAAGCACAAGAACGACGAATCTGAAGGCAGTGGATGACGGTCCGTCCATAGTGAAATGGAAAAGAAGGCTGAAAATAAAAAGTAAGAGAAAACGAAAATAAGTAGAAGAAGAATGAAGAGAATAAGGTGGAACCCAAACCCTGCCGAGAGAAGAACAAGGGCGACGCGTTGACCATCGAGTTGAAGGGTGGAACGTCGTACACTGATCTCCTCTGCAAAGTGAGAGCTGACCCGGGGCTGAAAGAGCTAGGGGAGAGTTAAGTTAAAACAAGGCGTACTCAGAAAGGTGAGATGCTTTTTGAGCTGAAGAAGGATGGGTGAGGAGGCAAACGCAAGGGCTTTATTACAGGAGACAGTGATCGTGTGGAGAGATTTGAACGAGATCATAACAGCAGATGATATGACACGTGCTCTGGTGGAGCATTGTGGGGAGGAATCGATACGATGGCATGCAGGTGGCATTGATAAGGCTCCCGAGAGTGGTAGCAAACAAAATGCCCGAGACAGGAAAGGTGAAATTTGATTGGTTGGTTCGCGTGCTGAAAGCCTTCCCCCTGGTTACCAAGCAAATGGAAGGATGCTTCAAGTGCGAGGAACTGCAAGGGTCCTGACAAAGCTAATTTTTGCCGTAAATGCGATGAAGAGGCTCATATTGCTGGAAAACTGCGCGAATCAACCGAGGTGTATACTCTGCAATGAGGAAAACGGCAACAACTCCTGCACGGTCGGCTTCAAATGCCCGGTGTACTAAAAGGCGGTGGTAGGCCAGCAGTAATGGAGATTACTCAAATAAACCTCTATCATTGCGACGTTGTGGCAGTCGACAACGAAAACAGAGTGCGATATTGCAATCATTGCAGAGTCACATCGAGTTCCTCCCGATAACGGTAAAGAGTGGCGTATGGAGAAGGTATGGCTGCAATACATGTTATGGGGAGATATTCTATCCAAGATGTGGTCAGTACGCATGAATGTTTCGTTATTATCAAAACCAGCGTAATATTCATATGCAGTTGCTACGCATGACCAGATATACCACGATGAGACGTTGACAATGCTTGGTGAGACTAACTGAAGATAGATGAAAGCATAGATACTGAAGACCTGTCAAGATGGAAGTGATTGGCCAATGTCGGACCATTTCGCAGAAACGATCGTGAATCCATTATCGACGTTATCTTTAGCATTCCGTTGCTTGTGGGAAACATGAACATAGTGACTATTAGGCGCTCCGATACAGCACTGGTAAGCGAAACCCGAGATCAACACGGAGGACACAATCGAGCGAGCGGAAATGGAAGACGACCCAGTTCCATAAGAGCCTTTTTTGTGGCGACTCTGAATGCAGATAGCACCCATTCGAATGCGGACGAGTTGACAGCAGTGTTTAGAACGGAATGTGACACAACCATGCTGAGGAAGTTAGAGCCAAGTAACATAAGGCGTCCAGTATACTGGTAGAGCGAGGTACTTAACAACTTTCAACCTTCGTGCTAGTTTTATCAAAGCCAAAAGACGCGTTCAGAGAGCAAGAACGGAAGCGCACAAAGAAGGTTCTCTAGACAGTTTTTGTCTTCGATTCGCTAAAACTTCTTTCTTGATGTAATTTAAATACCCTCTAAGGATTTTGAGATACGCTATTTTGAATTTTTTGATTCTTAAAAACCTATGGCCCTTTTTTTTTTTTTTTTTAAAAAAAGTAAGTCTTAAGTTGCAAAAATGTCAAGATCGGAGACGCATCTTTTCCCATAACGCTTGCATTTAAAAGAAATGAGAAATTCAATCGAAGGAAAGGGAAAAATGAAAACAGAGATAGAGAGAAAGAGATAGGGAGAGAGAGAGAGAGAGAGAGAGAGAGAGAGAGAGAGAGAGAGAGAGAGAGATTAAAGCGGAACATTTTTAATTGGTTTTAATTTCCTTTTTTTATAACATGGTTCTTCGGCTTGTATTCCATTACACAAACGTACATTCCGCTGATAACAACTAAACAATAATATATCAATATGTTTGTGTACAATTATTAAAATGGCACTTAAACTCGATATTTTCAAGTATTTTTGCATTACATTCAAATTAACCACCCGATTATGTGTGTTGTCCCAACGCCATCCCTAATGTTGGTTTTTGTCGGTCCACAAACTCGACATTTTAACACATTTTTGTATTTAGCTCCAATAAACCGCCCACATTTGTTAGTGGCCCCAACAGCATTCTTACTGTTGGTTTAAATCGGTGCACAAATTTGAATAACTTTAATGTGCATCTCCGTACAGAGAATAACCCGGGAACATAGTTAAGTATCTTATTCACTGCCGAAGTCAGTTGAATTAAGCACACCATTTACCAAAACGGATCCTGCTGCAAACCCAACCATTTTATCCAACATCCCAGTGATTTCTCGTGGGAGTGCAGAGGATTTCTCGGTTTCCTTCAAAGCGAATATCACGTCAACATATTGCTACCCATTTCCTTCTTGACCTGCATTCGGGCGAGGCCGGCGCCGGTATTGCCTTAGTTTGGGATCACCAGTTTTTACACATTGAGGATGTATGCTAGTCCCAAGCATCATCTGTTGGTTCTCTGTGTAATAACAGCTGATCTGGCAATAACGGAGTAGCAACCTCGGGCGGCCATTCATGCTCATGCTCATTTCTGTATTAATCTATGATTAAAAAAAAAATGATTCCACTTCCTGTTTGGTGGCCTCGCGGCCGTTGGCTGGAACTTTGGCCATATCCATCGCCAAGAAAGATGTTGGCATATTCTTCAACTCTCTTGTCGCCCCTTTCATTTTCGTTTTTCGCTACGAAATTGTTCGAATTGTTCGCTTTAGTTTCGCCCCTTTTTCAATCGGCTCCAGCTGGGACATTTGGGGGAGGTTGCGTTCTTGGAGATGACTGGGCTCTTCAAACGCTCCATCTCCTCCAGCGATCGCTTTGCGTAATGTGCCAAGGCCAGATCCGGCAAGAACACGACCTCGTCTTTCGGGTGGTGTTTCTTAATGAAGGCCGCAACTTCCGGTAAGCACTTCGTGCTGTACAAATCTCCGTTGACCGTAAGTTCCAACAACAAGAAGAGTGGCCCGATAATAAGAAGAGTGACCCGATAACAAGAAGAGTGACTTTCTCACTGCTTGTCAGCCATACGAGGATCTTCTTTGGAAACTTCGCGTGGAAGATATACTTCACGTCGCTGCTCACCTCCTTCATGGAGGACGTGCAAAAGCCGGTCCCCTGCCTAGAACTTAAATTGAGACCAACTTCATTTAAAAAACCCCCTTTGCCCAACCCAAAAAAATTATCCACCCACCTACTTTAACCCTTCTTACACCTCCTTGGGAGCATCCGAACACAAACACTGATGAAGCCAGTTTGATCCTGGGCACTTGATTCTATCACCATTGTAGGTTATATTCGAGTTTTCATGTTATTACATGGTATGACCTTAAAGTGCGACACTCTTAGGGTTTATCTCGAGTTTGTCGCACAAAATTGCACCAACTGGACATAATTAGTGCAAGCAAGAGATACTGGGAAATCAATTTACCCATTCATCCCAATGTGCTAGATTTAATTCAACCAGCAGCATTGGCATTGATTAAGCTCTTAAGTAAAAGTATGGCCGACTGTCCAAAGCTGTTCCAAACGAACCGCCAAAACGCACTGAATAATTTATTGCTCGGTTGGATCCACACAATCAAGTTTTGTGGTGAGAGTCGTCCATACTTTAACTGTAGGGCTTTAATAAAGAGAGCTTCCCGATCCACAACGATGATTTATTCAGCTGAGGAGAGGGAACAAGCATAAGTAAAACAAACATGCCTGTTAGGCTTAGTGACCTTGAACGCACGCACATTAAAGCGCCATTTAGAGCAAAGGAGTGCAAGTAAGAAGGAAAATCTTTTGGAGGAAAATATCTCCTTATTGTGCAGGAAAGGGGGGGGGGTTTAAGGCGAAAACCCAAAAGCCCAGGGGGAAAAGAGGAAAATGAATGAACAACAAGCAAACCTCAGAAATGTGATAGCGCCACCGGCTCCTTTTTGCTTGCCCTTTCCTGGGTCAAACCTGTTCTAGTGGCGTCTCTAATGGGGGGCCGTTCAATTTTGGATGCCCCCTTCATTTGAGGGCCGCGGGGGATTCTTCATCGGTGGTGCGCCCCCCTTTTTGAATAGCCGGTCTAATAAGCGGCTCGTGAGCGTTCGCCCTGCCTCAGTCATAGCGGCTGAGCGTCAGATACATCTTGTGATACATGGTCACAACCACGTTGCGCTTCGCAGGGAAGACATCCTTGACGAGCGCCTTCAGCCGCTGCTTTTCAATGGCCGCTTGCGCTTCCGACACGGCCGGCCTTGACCTTCGGTTCCTGATGACGATATCCATGTTGGCCAAATAGTTCTTGACAGTCTAGAAGGATTTCGAAACCCGCTTCCGTCTTCCGCTGTATCGCTTGCTGCACCTTTCGGTCACGCAAAACCGTCGGACGGCGGAAATTCGGCTTGCACTCGATGCTCTCAACTTTCTCCAGGAGCACCAGATCTTGTATATGGCCGCTCGGTTGTTTTCGGCCGAAACAAAGTGTGGCACAGTGACAGATTTCTTCGCTTCGGGGTGGAGCCGACGGTAATAACAAACCAACGAACATACAATAGTTACTTCATTGCGGTCGCCATGGCTGCCGAAAACGAACTGATAGAGCTGTCATTTTTTTCTGCTTATAGCCTACTTATATTCATTGACGAACTACCAGTGGTCCTACCACCAGGTGGCAGTATAATGGCATGAAAAATCGATGAACTTTGTTTTTTTTTTTTTAATGCAACCCGTACAGAATAAATGTGCAAGAAAAGAAGTTTCATCCAAATCGAAGATGTTTGTTGGCTGGATGCAGGTTACAAGAGAACATTTGTTTTGACCATCTCCTTCTTAAGCATCTTGCCATAGTGCGACGGAAGGAAAATTTCCCACACTCATAATATAATTGATTTCAATTTTCAGCCACGATAAAAGAATAATTCGATTATGATTACGATGAGTGGTGGATGTTGGCGAATGAGATTTTGCGACATAACACCTATCTCGTTTTTCTTCGTTATCCGGGATCTGCCGGATCTAGGTGAGAAGATAGCCTGTGCCTGACCTGAACCTCCGCCTAGCCTCCCGTGTGGGACTTTTCCAAATTTTCCCGAGTGAAATGAGAAAGCCACCACTATGTTCGAGGCCTGGGAAAATTGTTGATTGTTGATTGGGGGCTTTTATCGGATTTTCGGCAGGATGATGGTTCGCTTCATTTTGTGTCGATTTATTATTCTCTTTCGGTTATGTTCTTTTTTCTCACTTCCTCGAAGGTGAGAAGCACTGGGAATATTTTTTTTTCTCCGAACGGAACCTGCCGCGGGTGCTGAGGATTAATGTATATTTTTAAATGAAGGTTTGTATATTTGTGAATGGCTCCCGGAAGAGGAATTTGGTTGGAAGCAATTTCTAGGCCGCGCACTTTTAGTCACACCGACGTCGTGTTTTTCCCCGGAAGTAACGAAAGCAGAAAATGGGGCAATTTGTGAGGCATGATTTATATCTTCGGATGAGAAGATTTATGGTCGGAGGGGCGCGATAAATTAAACTGTTCAGCTTGGCTTTAAATGGTTTTAAATTGATCTCGGGAAAGATTGATTCAGATTATGTTTTCCTTTTCGATGAACTTTAGAGGTGTGTTGATTCCATGGTTGATATTTTGACTGTAACTGCATACGATATTACGTTAGCAATCATTCATTCATTCTGTTTTACGACTTGTTCGGCGATTCATAAACTCTTCGTCGATTGCTACAACAGAACCCAAACTAAATCACGATGTGTTTATTGATGGGTTCGGTTGTTTTATGACTGCTCTCTTCCCAACTAGCAGCGTCGCAGACGTGCCTAGGTTTGGGTGAATTTGTCTCACTGAATTTGTTAGAATTTCTCTAATCTAAGCTAATAGCTCAAAAATATGAATGATATCAAAGAAAGCAAAGTTGATTTAGATTGCCATTCCACGAATGAGCCGATTATGAGAAATCCGGTTCGGGCAGCAACCCGGTCCATCAATCAATTATCAGATCGCTTTAGCTCACCGGGACAGTCCGCATACATCAATCACTTAAATTCTAATTTCCAGCGAAGTTCTCTGTAATACCCTTGCCATTAACCCACGTGGACCCTAACCGGCTGAATGACTGACTGCCTGACTGACTGACAACGTTGTTCACGGACGTGCGGAGCTTGCCGAGCAATAAGAAAGACCCACTGGATGATAACGATCTGAACACGCTCCGAAGAGGCAGAGCACACGGTAGCCCAAAATCGAACATTTTAATCCACCTGCAGTCTTGGCGGGTGGTCATCGGGTGGACCTGTGCACGGCATTAGGCTAATTTAAATTCAATCGATGCGCTGCCCACCGTTAGGGTCACACAACACACACATGTTGATCTTGTTGTTGCCACCGTTGGCGTGAGTGAAATTGGAAGCAAAATCATTAATTGATATCGCCCTCCATCCAGAGGGCACTTCAGAACAGTCCACCGCATGCATGGGAAGCCAGCTTTGATGGTTCTGGGAAGCGTGTTTCCACCAATGAGAGAAGTCCGGTGGGAGTGTATGGGAGGCGCGTCTCGATAAAATGCAGAACAGTTGAAACATTTTATTTCGATGCTTGAGAGTCCATTAAAATTTATATGTTTAACAAACTGGAGGAATGCAATCACTGGTGATGGGATTGTATCATTCTCCGAATCGTACTTTTGGAAAGCAATAAAATAGGATGAGGAATTCGTTGGAATGTGCACAATGATAAATTTCCATTGTATGCTGCAGAGTGAAAACTGTGCAAAAAGAATGTGCCATTAATTTTCTTATTGCATTTTTCTTGCAAGCATTTTATAGGTAATGACTAGTTAAATCTCAATTATATATTAAATAAATAATTCTTTTCTATACTTCGTCTCATTACAGGTATCTAATTGAGTGTTTAATGTCATGTACCAAATTATTCAGGTATTTATTCCGTTCAATGCCAACAATATATCATCATTATATCGAGAATGTCTTCAGTATCTACCGTGAATTCGGAGAAAAGTTATCAGTCGGGTGAAATTGATCAACTTATCATGCAATAATAATTGGTTGTAGTTTGGAGGATTTGTTGTTTTTGGTATAATATTCACTTGATTTGCTTCAAACCATTCCGTCACAGTTTAAGCATAATGGTATTAGAGTTTCCATCCAGGGATGTCCCAGGATGAAAAATCCCGGGATTCTCTCATTTCCCGGGATCCCGTGCATCCCGGATTTTGTTTGTTTGTAATATTTTGAAATTTTTATTCTTACATGCCAAAACAGAAAAAGTTCTGTCCAGTTAGAATCCGGAATCACTTATTGTGTTGCAGCGGCACGGAAAGTGACCGCTGCAAAAATTCTTTTACAGCGGTTTGTTTACCTAAATGCCCACTTTCTGTGGTATAAATTTCACGGTGTTTCGTGCAGCGAGTCAAACGTTATTCCAGATGGAAACCGAGAAGAGAGAAAAAATTCTGCACACCCACGTTGACCAACGTGGTCCGCAATAAGATCGCCAAATCAACCGTGTATGATGTGCTCAAAAGTTTCAAGGAGCAAAAGAGCGTGAATCGAGTGCTTCAAAAATTCTTTTCAAAATAAAGCAAAAGTAAAAATATCAGCATTTTAAGGGGCAATAGTGTTTAAATCCTATTCCGATGAGTAAAAACGAAGACAAACGTTTTTCAGTGATACATTGGTGTATTATTACAATTTCTTTCTACAAAAACGTTCAGGCTTCAAACACTCCACTTGTTACACATAAAAAGTATTTTTTTCTCTGGCTATTTCGTGAAACAAACTCATTCAAAACTCCATGTCCAGATCTTTCGCCATGTCCTTGTGGAAGTTCAAAATCAGCCGCAGTTGTCCCATGGTGGAGCGCAAGTATGTCTTCAGTCTTCGGAAGTCCCGAAAATGACCGCTCAGGTGTTGCAGAAGATGTCGGAATTGTCACAAATATGTTTAGAAATTTTACAAACTCCGGGAGAAGTTCAATCAAATGCGGTTCTTACTTGAAGTAGTCAACAATATCTGAGATATTCTCAACACATTTGTCAGCTTCCTTCAAAGTTTGCAAAAACATTTCCCGATGCAGCAGCAAGCGTGCCGGATCGTCATCACCCTTATAAAAACTCAGAATTTTTGCTTTGTTTGCGTCGTCTCCCAGCAAAAACTTTTCAATTTTAAACAGGAACTCAAACGATTCAGTTTTAAATCGAGCGTCAAGTGATTCCAGAATTTTGTCGATAATTTCCTGATACTGGGATTCACGAATCTCTTCAATCGACCATGCGATTGATTCTCTTCTCTGTCTGGACTGAATCGTGTTTTTTTTTTTTTATGAATTCATTTATTTGTACAGGCTCAATCGAATCAACTTTACAGAGCCGAGTTTTCATGTTTATAAACTGAATCGTGTTGGCACCGTTCTTTTTCGCGGCAACTTCGGAAGAGCAACTTCCTTTTTACAGATCATTTGGTATGCTTCCTCTAGATGCAATGATTTCCTTTGGAGCGCCGTGTGCACCGTGTCAATGTACCCGGATAATTTTAGTAGTACCATCAAGGTAAAGTAAAAGTCGAATTTCTCCATCATTCTCAAAAACCCAGCAGCTTTTGCACCAGCATCAGAAGCATCACTTTCAGCCAAAGTCGTGAATAATTCAACCAACGCGGAATAGTATGATAAAACAGATGACATGGACACGAATTTGACTGTCCATTTTGTTTAAGTATTAGCATTAGCAATAGCATTGCCGTTTTCACACCTCGTGAATGGAGCTACGATGAGGAATAATTTGTTGAAGACATTGCATGCCACCATGAAACGAAACCAGTTACTGATACGTTTCTTCACGCAAAAATCTCCATGAAGACACTCCTCTATCGCTCACCTGGCCACGTCCATGCAATCGTTGTTGATAGGAAGGATTTGATATCTACCTTAAGAAGACACGGGGAACCCACGTAGCCTTCAGTAGATATCAAAGGAAAAAGGAAATGAATAGTCAGAGAGACCAGTTGAACAGAATGCCCTGTTTGGTGTACAGAACAAAAAATTATTTAACAATGGTCATTGGGAGCATCTAGTCTAAGAAGGTTAAGTGATGCTCCTTTTCTCTTCGAACGGTTGGGACTTGAGCGTTAACTATAGTCCTAGCTCCTAGACCGGTAACGCTGGTAGATCACCCTTTCGTGGTGCGTTACGGGGTATCAGATCTACCACCGAACCCTAGTCTGAATAAATTCAAACTAGGGAACATATTTGTTTTTGTAATCAAAGGAACATATATTAGTCCTTATTACATTTTATGTCTTGTGAAAAGTGACAATACTCGGATTGAGCCACCGAGGATGAGCTTGGAATAAGGGAATCATGGTTAGTATTCATTTATGTGAATTCTCATTTTTCTATTTGATGTTCTATAGTTTGAATTGATTATGACTAGGGCTCTGATGCATGGTCAGTATCGGAGTCATTGTTTGTTTTGTTTGCAATGAATCCGGTTTTGACGGATAAAGGGGCCCGCCTTTGAAGAGTACTGTCGCTCACAAAGGGTTTAAATAGCGGAAACTTTCAATAAAACTCGATTCATTGCCAACAAAACAAACAATGACAACTGTAACAACACCGAATACTTCATCATTTCTCAATAGTGATGAAGTAACTCGACATGCACTAAACAAAGGATACGGGATATACTACAATAGATCAAATTACTGGTCCCAGTGGTTTAAGTCCCGAACAGAGGAAAAAAAATAGTCCTAGCTCCCTATGGCTTATGGTTATAGCACCATTACTCGCTCTCTGAAAAGATGAATTTGACTGTCCATCTTGTTGGGCACAAAGGTCGAAGTTTGCTGGAATCTTCTGATTTAAAATACTGGAACATCGTAAGCCGTTTTGGTGAATCCCTGACAAAGTTGATCAGATCTTTCACTAAGTTTTAAATATCTCGGCAAATAGGTATCGTCTTTATGTTCAAGTTTAAAGAATGAGATAAGCAGTGGACAAACAAAGCTCTCCTTTCATCACCAAAAATCTTAGCTTGCACTCCATTTTTGCCACCAGCCATATTCTTTGCTCCGTCATAACACTGCCCTCTACAGTTGGACAGCGGCAAATCAAACCGGATAAGTATATCCTTGATGACGGAATAAAGCGTGGCGGAGGTTGTACTCTCCACTTCATAGAAACCAAGGAAAACTTCTTCGGATTCCAAAGGATTTCTGGCAAAACGGATGCAAAATGAAAACTGCTCCTTTCTTGAAATGTCCGCTATCTCGTCGCACATAAAGGGCGATACGGTCAAAATTTGGTCAATATCAACTTGACGTATTTCTTTCAATTTTGCATTTAAAAAACCTGAACACCCCTCATTTTGAAGGTGTGTGTGTGTAGAATGTTGCTCCTATTTTGATTTTGGAATTCACTCTTCAGTTGTCAAAATGCCGTCCAAGCAAGAAGAGCAGCGTATCAAAATTTTGCTCGCGCATCGCGAAAATCCGAGCTACTCGCACGCAAAGTTGGCAAAATCGCTAAAAGTTGCCAAATCAACCGTTACAAATGTAATTAAAGTGTTTGGGGAACGTTTGTCGACAGCCAGGAAGTCTGGATCGGGGGGAAATCGAAAACCGGAAGCCGCTGAGACGACAAAGAGAGTTGCCGGTAGTTTCAAGCGGAACCCTAACCTATCTCTCCGAGATGCCGCAAATAAGCTGGGTGTATCGTCTACAACCGTGCATCGAGCCAAAAAACGAGCCGGACTATCGACTTACAAGAAGGTAGTGACTCCAAATCGCGATGATAAACAAAATACGACGGCCAAAGCGCGATCCCGGAGGCTGTACACGACGATGCTGACGAAGTTTGACTGCGTGGTAATGGACGACGAAACCTACGTCAAAGCCGACTACAAGCAGCTTCCGGGACAGGAGTTTTATACGGCAAAAGAAGGGGGAAAGGTAGCAGATATTTTCAAGCACACGAAACTGTCAAAGTTCGCAAAGAAATATCTGGTTTGGCAAGCCATCTGTACCTGTGGCTTGAAAAGCAGCATTTTCATAGCTTCCGGGACTGTCAACCAAGAAATTTACGTGAAAGAGTGTTTGAATAAACGTCTGCTGCTTTTCCTGAAGAAACACGGTTGTTCCGTACTGTTTTGGCCGGATTTGGCATCTTGCCATTACGGTAAAAAGGCCATGGAGTGGTACGCCGCCAACAACGTGCAGGTGGTTCCCAAGGACAAGAACCCTCCCAACACGCCAGAGCTCCGCCCAATTGAGAAATACTGGGCTATTGTCAAGCGGAACCTAAAGAAGACCAAAAAAACTGCTAAGGACGAGCAGCAGTTCAAGGCAAACTGGCTTTCTGCGGCGAAGAAGGTGGACAAGGTGGCTGTACAAAATCTGATGGCAGGGGTCAAGCGTAAGGCCCGGCAATTCGGATTTGGAAAAGCGGAAGCCTAACTGAATATTTTCCTGAATTTTATACTAATTGAACTTGAAAAAGAAATTTAATTTGATTTTTTAAATAAACGATTTCACCGATTTACACGCGTTTTCCCTTGACCAAATTTTGACCGTATCACCCTTTAATAGTATAGTAAACAGCTAACTTTACCAACTTAAGGAGTTTCCAAAGCAGAGTATGGCTAAGAAGATCGAGAATTTCGTTCACCAAGTATACGATTCGTGTTTCAACCATGATTATTTGCGTCATCATTGTGACGTGATCACGGATTGCTAGACCCTGAGAAGCTTCGTACAACAGCGATGAAAAGATTTTTTTCAAACACGCCCGGTTAACGATCATTTCTCTCTTTTTATGGTCAAGGATCTGCGAACAAACGTTAACTGATGCTCGCAAAGCATGTAGTTTCATCACTGCTTCCCTGTGACACATCGATTGCTCATGCACAGTTTGAATTTTTCCACTTTACAATTATTGAAACCCGATTCGATGAAAATTGTTTCCTTTTTGGAGGAGAACGGCAGACCCATCGTGTGGAAAATTTCACGACATGTGGAGCACAGCACAATGTCGTTCGGCGAGTCGTAAAAAATCCATGGGAAGCTTGTTGTCCATCCTGGTACGAATCGCCGCTTCGACACACTTTTTGCACTCACACATTCAGCGTTCGGGACATCGGCGGAGGCAACCGAGGCAACAGATGTTCCTTCTGCGGGATCCGTATGCGTGGGATTTGTCGGGGAATCAGCAAAAGCATCCTCGAAGTTTTCCGTTTTCGGTAGCTTGATCAGAAACTTGTACATTTTGACGATCAAATCGAGTAAAGATTGCACTCGGAAACAAATGCGACACTTTGTTTTGGGCCTTACTGTGGGAAATTTCGAATTATACTAGTTTAGAGTGTTATGTTTATGTGTACAAAATTTTATCGTGATCTGTCAAGTCGTTTTCAAGATGTATTCGAAACAAGAAGAGCTACGACAGTCGCACAGATGGATCGGCAAAAGGCTTGGAATCCACCATTCCACCGTGTCCCGCGTTGTGAAGATGTTCCAGGAGACGAAGACCATCGAGCGGCGCGCTGGAAGCGGCCGAAAGCCGAAAACGGAATACCCAGAGAAGGCACGGAAGATAAACTGTACGAATAACCCGAACCCCGATACGTGGAAAAACAGGTCATTATTTGTGTCGTCCACCGGACAGCACAGGGCGCGGGCTGGGGTATTTTTTTGGGATGAGAGAGGCGCCAAACTGCACAGAAAAAAAACACAAAGCCAAAAACGCGTGCCCGGGGGCTGAACTTGGGGGGGCGGGGCAGGCGGGGCTCTCCCGCCTTGTCCAAGAAGATAAATAAAAAAGGACGCCCCACACAAACCCCCGCCCCCAGTTTTTTTTTCGGTCGGTCCCGCCGGGAGGTTGGGGAAAATTCCGGAAGAGAAAAATTGACAAATTCGCGAAAAAGTGTTAAAAAGCTATAAAATAGAAGCTTAAGAACCACTCACAGATTTAGCTTTGAACCCACTCATCATGCACAGGACAGCAATATGTTCCTGTTCTTACTAAGAACCCAAAATGATGATTTGTAGAATATGATGATGATATTTCCGATGATAATAATATTTATAGGTAGACATGAGGAAAAAGCTCGTAGATAGGAACCCATTCAATCTATTAAATACAATTAAAGTGCCTAAAATGAATGGAAAAGTATACTCCAAAAAACGGTCATATTAAAAACTGTTATACACCATTTATAATACACCCACACACTACAGTCACGAATACAATAATCGCTTGGGACCAATAAAGGGCTTTGGTATGGAGTTTTAGAATAAGGCAAAGCGGAAAAGGATGGAATGGGGATATTTTTGGGACATTTAGGAAAATAGAGGTTGGCTACCGGTTGTATGCGGCATACTAGATCTTTTCCACTTCAGCTTGCAAGCCATACAGACGTGCCCCGAAAAACCGCAAAGTATAGGGAAGTAAAGAGTTCGAAGTTAAATTTCGTTAAAGTTCGAAATAGTGGAAAAGTGTAACAGTGAAAGATAGAATCCAATATCAGAATCAGGATAAAATACCCTTTGGTACTTCCCACCTACTCGCGTGAATCTGCGATAGGCAGTAGGCTACCCAGGAACAATAGTTCCGCACTCGGGGGCCACGCGTACGTGGACCGACCGCGAAAACCCGTCATTTTACCAGCACCTCGTGGAACGAGTGCTTGGAGCCGGACGATCATCCGATCGTGCCAATCGTCAGCCTTCCCGGGTCGTAGACCACGTGTTTGTGATCCGACCGCCAGAACCCGCAATTGCTAATCCCGAGTCGGACGATCATCCGATCGCCCGAAGTCATCGCCGGCATCGCCCTTCCCGCCAAATCCCAACGTCACCGGCCGGCCGCCCACAATATACACCAACACATAAAACTTGTAAGTAGGTTAATCAAAGTTATAGCGAGAGTGACCGTGTGTTTTGCCTTTTGATCCGTGTCCCTTATAATTGTCCGGAGCCGACCTTGAGAGTTCCGCCTCTCAAGCTCGAGCTAGTCGCCGCAAAAGAGGCTGGTGTATAGCCCAACCCCACACAGGTCCCCGTGGCTCTAGACCAGGGATCTGGGGTCTTGCACTAGAAAGAGTTGCCGCAGGAGAGTAATAGAAGTACCTGTTGTGGCAGGCGATCTGCGAGTGCGGACGGTTCAGCAACCGGCGCCATAAACGGGCTGATTTATTGAGAGGAATGCTTGCAGAAGCGCTTGTTGCCCTTCCGCCGCTCTCACCGTGGCCCCACGCTGCTCTGGCCGGATCTCGCTTCGTGCCATAACGCCAAGCCTGTAATGGATTGGTACGAAGCGAAGGGCGTTAAAGTGATCCCGAAGGAGGCGAACCCGCCAAAGACACCAGAACTTCGTCCGAACGAAAAGTTTTGGGCGATAATGAAGAAGAATTTGAAGAAAAGTGGAAAAACATTCAAAACCGATGAAGCTTTGAAGCAAAACTGGGAGAAATTGTGTAAGGAAGATGGACAAAGCCTCTTCCAAGATCTCATGAGCAGTGTTAAGAGAAATGTACAACTGAATGCTTGGGGGAGGAAATTCAAAAAATAGATTATGCCAAAACATAGCTTATATATAGTTATTTAATCCATCAAAATTTGAGAAGTATCCGATAAAATTTTTGGTTATTATTTTTTTTTTTCTTTTTTTTTTCCTCCCCCTCCCATCACCAGCCGACGAATTTTATAAATATACTACACCGCCCAGAACTTATTTTTTTATTATATATAATATTCTTTGGGGAAAATAATTTCTCCAAATAATAAAAAAAAAAAAAAAATTTGCTCCAAAAGGTAAACAAATAACAAAACAACACAAACAAACCACTGATTCAAAAAATTTTTCTTCCCCCACACCCAAAAGCAAAAAAAAAACCCACCCAGAAAGCTTTCCCATATTCATTCACCGAAACAAAATAAGAATGAACCATACGCCATCCCAAGTAGCAATTTTAGTTTTATTCCAGCCGTATAACACTTCTCCCGGCTTTGTTGATAAAACAACATTCAAAACTGTTTTGTCTACCAACACCTCCTCTATGCTTCATTAAAGCCGAAATTTGTACAAAATGGCCCACTCTATAGACGGTTGTGAAAACAAGTTAGTAAAACCTTTATAAGAACATAAAGATTTTGAAAATGTTCTCGTGAAAGATGTTATGACCACTTGAGAACCTTCATAAAACCTATTGGCTGCCATGAAAACCAGAATGTGGCCAAATGGCCACAGCTGTCAAACTTCACTGTGAAATCGAGGTTGTTTTTTGTTGTTCTGCTTTGTTCGATTCTCTGCTCTTCTGATTCATTTAGCAGTAAAAAAAGGTCTTGAGTTGCGGGAGATTTTGTTTGAAAGCAAAATATCCAAAGCAAACTGTGTTTTCTATAGCGTATTATGCTCCAAATTACATGCGCATTTATTTTCATGGTGAATATTGGCACGATGGAAGCCGAAAATTAATGCGCCTCGGAAATTATGCGAATTTACAACAACATAAATCAAATTAAAACAAATATATTCGATAAATTAATCATGAATTTCCTGAAAAGTGCTTGGAATTGGATGAGATTATCTAAAAGAATGCCGAAATAAGTCTCCGATCTACAGTTTGTTTGCATACCATTGAAAATTTGATGCATTTATTTTTCAACATTTCAATTATTTCTTATATTTCAATATGGCGATTGGAAAAAAAACCACAGTTTTGCCATAAAGCCAATTTTTCTTCGCAATGACTATTATAAAACTATTTGGTTTTACGGTGGCTTCGTTCAATGCCAATTTGCCGTTTAATGCATTTACTGGAGACAAAATGGTTTTTAAATGGTTTTACAACTGACCATAATAAGATAATATCAATGAGTCCAAAAACGGCATTTCAATACAGCATTTTACGAGTTCATAGAGTCTAAATAAAACCTTTGATAGGAGTAAAAGGAATTTGAGAAACAAGGTTTTGAGATTGTTGTAAACAAGCTGTGTAAGTTTTCATAAAGCTGACTAAAATATGAAACCTATTGGCACCTCTTGGTGCCATAATAAAACCAAATTGATTTCAAGTGGCCTTCATAAAACCTTAATAAAAGTTAATAAAGCAGGATGGTGTTAGCATTGTTACAAAGCAAAAGCTTTGATGAAACTTTGAACGGTTGTCAATGTTCCTTTATAAAGCTCACTCATGTTTAATACTCACTCAAATACGCAAAAAAGTGAATTTCCTTTTCTGGAAAACTGATAGCATATGATTATACCATTAATATGAATATTGAAAAAGTTATTTAAAAACTAAGTTACACCACTAATAACGGATTTCACTGAGCGAACGGCACACACTTATCAGTGTGTCAGAATTTTGTTTTCTTCAGCTTGTAATGTTGCGTAAATGCAACAGATAATTCCAATACGGCTGTTTAAAACTATTCAAATTTGAGTTTAGGTCACTCAAACTCGCAAAAACGTGGTTTCTTTAACTCGATGGTATGGTATTGGGCATTCCTTCCCAGTAACAAAAGGAATCACTCTCCCCATATACCACTGATTAATATAGAATTATTTCTACTGTTTTGGCATCGGGATCCTGGGATTAGTTAAAATATTTCCCGGGATCCGGGAACCCCAGGAAATGAGAGAATCCCGGGATTTTTCATCCCGGGACATCCCGGGATGGAAGCTCTAGTGGATAGCAATCGTCCAATCGCGACTTTTGAATATGCATAAAATAAATTTAAATTACTTAATGTTTAATTAATTAATGGAATCAAGGCAGCTTCCAACCCAACGAGTTGGAAATGTTCAATTCATACGTGCAAGTTTCTTGAAAAAGTTTTCTCTTTTATCTTTCAGCAAAATTAAACACAATCCACATCAACCCCCATGCATCAATCTTCTGTTGATTGGCTTAAATCCATCTGAGCCCGATGGAGTGCTGATACCAGTTAAATTCCGTTTGATGTAACATTCGATAAATTAATTGTTCCCATCAATTATGATGCTATTTAAACACTACACGAAAAAATCCAACCCCCAATTCCGGCAGGAAGCTTACAAGGGTTCAGAAGCGGAATTGAACTTCCCGCGTATTTTCAAGGCGGAATAAATAAATTAGAAAACTTTTCCACTTGGATTCGGTCTTACCCATTTACACAGCACACAGTCAGTGGAAAACTTACTGCAACCCCCGCCCAGCAATGCGAGCGATGAAGTGAAAAAGAGTGAAAGTGCTCTGCTTCCGTCTCGGAATTGAACGGGCTCAAAAGGCGGACAAGGACACATGTCGACACGGTGCTTGCTCAGCAAATTTTCCTCAAAACCGTTGAACTTGAATTCGAAGACACTCGTTGCCGCCGGCACCATCTTTGGAGGAATTCAAATTCCAATTTCAAAGTGTGATAGAGGACTTTATTCTCTTGGAAATGAAGGTGAAAATGTGCTATAAAGTGGCATCGAGTTCTAGGAATGTGGAAACCATCGTCGTAATCCCGTCTTTATCACCAAAGTTGGCCATTTTCCATCTGTGCGTCGTCGTTGTCGTCGTGGTATTAGCCTTTGAATGGTTTATTGCTCAAAGTTAGTACAAAATCTCGGAAGGTGAATCCAGAAACCAGGAAAATAAAACGATGCGAATGGAATAATAAAGTGGAAAATTGTTCAACCGGCGGCATTAGCACAGGACATTTGCGCCTTTGGATCGTTTATCTTAGTATACTACTTTCAAAGAAAGAGATAATCATTTATTTTCCACACTTCGGACTGTCAGGCGGCAAGGCAAGCAGCCGTGAAGGTGATTAAACCTTCGGGATGAGTCGACTTTGTCCTTCGAAGTTTTACCCGTCGCCAGTAGTGGTGGTGATGGCAGATTAAAGCCGTCGCCGCTTCAAGTTCACCTTTTCGAGAGAAAAAAACTTTTCAACCCTTCACGTTTGATGTGATAATTTCGGGTGAAAAACAATTTTCCCGAAGCGAAACTTCCCTCCGAACTCAGTAGCCGGGATAATTACCGGACGGAAGCATGAAATTGAGCTGCCTATTTTGCCATTGTTCGCAACAGTAGGGCACTGCAACGCCTACTATGTCTTCCTCGTACGGGAAAAAGAGAGAGAGAGAGAGAGGCAGAGTGCTTTTGTTAATTTCGGGGAAGTGATGTCGTCATCTTGTAACTGGGAAGTTACAACAAGGGCAGATAAATGCTACTGCTGCAATAACTGGGAAATGGGAGACTGTAGGCGCACGGCTTCTGATTCCGTTTAATTAATTGCTGTTCTCCGTTGTCTACTGCATTCACACGTAGGTTGAAGGTTTTGGCTGCTTTTTCTGCCTGACAGGGCTGTGATTCTTTTAGTAGGTGAACTTAGTCGACGATCCGTGAAGAGGAAGAAATGTTCGTCTGCCAACATTGGCTTCCGAGTGATGTATGTTTCTACGGACGAGCTTCTGCCTTCCAATCATTATTTCAGCTTCTTGGGACGGATATAATTGGGTTGGGCTCATGGAGCATTGTTAAGGCTTTCAATTTACTTTAATGGTTATTTTTACGAGCATGAATTAGATCAGGATTCGGTATATTGGATGATGTAAGAGATTGCAATTATTTCTACTACCGGAATCGTTCATTTACTTGATTCAATATTAACATACAGGACTTTATTGCGAATCAATTTGGAGCAAGATACAATTTTGATTCACCCACACGAGCGTCACAGGAACCAAAATTGCTATTCTCGGATGCTGGCAGATTGCTGTTTGGCTTTTCCTTTCCTGGAATTTCAAGCTTATTGCAATCGTAAATTAGGATATTGTTGGTACTTAATATCAGGATTTCTTTCCTTTCTATTTAATTTTTAATTGAATGATTTCAAGAAATTTACTGATACCTTAAACAGAACTCAGATACATTCAGGTTGGCTGAATAAGCTACGCCGTTACAGCATAATTTAAGGGTAATGGTTTACAGGTAGAGTTCTCAATACTATTTGTTGTATAACCGGATGATTGACTCCTTCGACGTTTTAAGAAAGTTATCTGTTTGTTGTTAGATTTACAGGGCTGATAGCGGATTTCTGCATAAACAATAATGACTATAGTGATTAAAATAATAAATATAGTGACCAAATAGTGACCACCCCCCCTTTTTTTTTTTTTTTTTTTTTTTTTTTTTTTTTTTTTTTATTTTTTTTTTTTCCCCCCCAAACTTTAAAAAAAAAAAAAAAAAAAAAACCACAAAAATTTTAAAAAAAAACCCACACCCCACCCCCCCCACCCAAAAAAAATCTAACCTATCCCATTTAACATTTTTTTTTTTTTCCCCGCTGCAAGGGAGAAAGCTTTCCCATTAATTTTCATTTCTGCCACAAAAAACTGAATATTAAAATCAATGTTTCGGAAGACAAATAACACTAGATTAAGAAAGACTAAAATATTAACCTGCACTTAGTAATTCAGAAAAAGCACCAAAAAATGATAGAAGTGCCACTAAATTATTAAGGCCTGTGCCAACAAATAATGTGTGATCAGCATTAAAAATTTAGGAATGAGCAATAATACATGAGAAATGATCTTTGGATAATCTAATTGTGACCGGTAAATCTGTCAAATAAAGCAACAGCTATTAGTATATGTGCAAATAAATATGGCTTGATTTCCGCCAAATGATGTTATTTGAGCACTAAACTACTCGCATATGTCTTGGATTTTTATTTAATTTTCCCATAAAAATAGTAAAATGAGCAATAAATAACTGAATAACCACAATAAAAAAAAAACTCAAATGTCCTAGGTAGTAGATACAGTTACCCATCTTTAAATTCAAAAATAATTTGATATCGTGAAAACTTTCCCATGAAATATTCAAAAACACCATTTGAAAACTGAATGGGTTCCAGAGAGCAGAAAATAAATGCAGGCAAAAAATTGGGAATGAGCCATAACAAGTTGTGATGTGTTTTAGGACAAATTAAAAAATTTAATATGGAAGAGGTAAAATGAGCAATGAATATTCAATAATGCGCAATAGACAATGATATTTTTGCAAATGGACTAATGAACGTATACATTCCAAATAAGAGTTGTTGAGCTTCTACAATTGATATTTTTATCAAATGATATGTTGAGTTTACCAATAACCATAAGACTGTCGCTTGAATGGAAAAAATATTGTCGGTAAAGAAGATCATTTAATATGGTCACTACTTATAAATACGGTTAAAAAATGTATCCATGCCAAGGAAAAGTACAAAAATCAACCTGTGATAATTTTGAAAACAGCAATCGGAAAAAATATGTGCTTTGTTTGAATTTTATAATATAAAGTTGATTTTTTGTACTTTTCTTTCAAAATTATTGGCATGGATATTTTTTTTTAACAGTATGAACATTTTTTAACCGTATTTATAAGTAGTGACCATATTAAATGATCTTCTTTACCGACAATATTTTTTCCATTCAAGCGACAGTCTTATGGTTATTGGTAAACTCAACATATCATTTGATAAAAATATCAATTGTAGAAGCTCAACAACTCTTATTTGGAATGTATACGTTCATTAGTCCATTTGCAAAAATATCATTGTCTATTGCGCATTATTGAATATTCATTGCTCATTTTACCTCTTCCATATTAAATTTTTTAATTTGTCCTAAAACACATCACAACTTTTTATGGCTCATTCCCAATTTTTTGCCTGCATTTATTTTCTGCTCTCTGGAACCCATTCAGTTTTCAAATGGTGTTTTTGAATATTTCATGGGAAAGTTTTCACGATATCAAATTATTTTTGAATTTAAAGATGGGTAACTGTATCTACTACCTAGGACATTTGAGTTTTTTTTATTGTGGTTATTCAGTTATTTATTGCTCATTTTACTATTTTTATGAGAAAATCAAATAAAAATCCAAGACATATGCGAGTAGTTTAGTGCTCAAATAACATCATTTGGCGGAAATCAAGCCATATTTATTTGCACATATACTAATAGCTGTTGCTTTATTTGACAGATTTACCGGTCACAATTAGATTATCCAAAGATCAATTCTCATCTATTATTGCTCATTCCTAAATTTTTAATGCTGATCACACATTATTTGTTGGCACAGGCCTTAATAATTTAGTGGCACTTTTTTCATTTTTTATTGCTCAATTCTTTCTTTTAATTGATGATTAATTATGCTGCCAAAAAAAAAACAAAATATATAATAAAAAAAAAGAAAATAAAAAAACAAAAAATATATATAAATAATACATATCATGCCCAAAACCAAAAACAACACCCCCCCGCACAACAATAACCCCCCTCACCGCACTACTGTTTTATATTATCGAGAATATAAGATAAAAATATCTTACAGTTTTTTTCAGTATTTTGAAATATTGTTTCTGTACCCAAGAGATATAAAGGGAGCACACGCTACGATATAATCCAGGTGAGACGAGACGAATCGTATCCAATTTTCAGACCAGTAATTTGATAAGCGTGTGAGAAAGCAAGACAGCATGCTACTCAGTGCGAGAAGTTGCAGTGGTCTTATCCTATTCAAAGATTTTATCCCTTTCTATGAGCATGAGCAAGATAATGAGCATGATTGACCGCCCAAGGTTGCTACTCCGTTGCTGCCAGATCAGCTGTTATTACACAGAGAATCAACAGATGATGGTTGAGACTAGCATACATCCTCAATGTGTAAAAACTGGTGATCCCAAACTAAGGCAATACCGGCGCCTGCTTCACCCGAATGCAGGTCAAATAAGGAAAGGGTAGGAATGTGTCGACGTGATACTCGTTTTATTGGAAGCCGAGACCGCCTCTGTCCTTTCACGAGAAATCACCGGGATGTTGGATAACAAGATTGGGTGGCAGCAGGTTTATTTTTGTTAAACGATAAGCTAAATTCACGCGGCGTTTAGCGAAATATTTCAATATCCGTTCCGATATCTGATTTAAACCGATTTATACCAACAGTAAGGATGCTATTGGGGCCACTCACAAAGTGTGATGGTGGTTTTTCATTGGAAAAACAAAAAGATTCTCTATAATGCTGGAAATCCGATTTGAACCGGTTTAAACCAACAGTAAGGATGGTATTGGGGCCACTCACAAAAAGGTATAGTGGTTTACTTTCTCAAAGTGACACGGCAAGTATGGCAAAACAACATTATGGATGAAAATTAATTGTGATCCTCACCACCGGTCCACCAGCCCGGCGAACCACCACATCTCACCAGGAAGCATTTTTGTATTTTTTTTCTGTGCTGAATCGATCACTAGCATCGCTGAATTATAGATAACCGAAACAATACGAAACGCGCCATGTCCGATAGAAACATAGTGCGTTATTAAGCATCGACAAAACCTATCACAGCCGATGCTCGAAGCATACTCTTTTTCGTAAACTTTCAATTTTTACAACTGTATCAATCAAGTATAAGCTTCTTAAGAACAATCTATGCTAATCCATTTAAAATTGCAAGAGAGGGATTTGGAGTGCGTAGATGCATTTCGTGCCATCTGGCCACTTTATGCTTCTAATCCCAAGCTCATCGGTTCAGCACCAACCGGGGGAGACTGGTTCTATACCCAATGATTTCATTATCTCCAATCCCAAGATATTGGGATATAGTGGACGGATTATTATAATTTGAGATAAATCAATGCAGACGTCTTCCAAATTTGACAGATCGATAGGCAGTTGGTGGCGATCCAACTGGTCCCTCATAGCAAGGTGCTTTGGGGCGGACCGGAAGATTCGAGAGATACCTCACCTTCAAAGATTTTATCCGTTTCTATGGGAGAAAACGCGCCGAATGAATGTGCGATGGTTCAGCGCGTGTTCATAAATAGAAAAATGCTTGAAAGAAAACGGATCACCGTATAGAATACATACATAAGTGCTCGGTTAGCACTCGGTTTTTTTATGACAATGGCCTAAAACAATACTTAGTTGAATAGGTTCATCGGCAGGAAATTCATCAATCAAATACATACCATAACAAGTCGAGAACACTCGCATGAACCACGAATAAAGCTTCTGTTAATGTCGATGTTCATTACTTCTCATTCTAAATTTGATTTCGAAAAAGTGCTCTACTGATGAATTGAGAGCACATTGTGTGAATTGCGCAATGATTTTTGTAAATTATTAGCAGTTCTTTGATTTATTGTTATCTAGTAGTACCATAAATGTAATTAAAAGAAACAAACGAACAAAACTAAACAAATGCCGCTGCAATAACCACGAAGAGAAAACTATGCAAAATGGTGTTTTTTCTCGAATTTGAACAACAATTTTAATATAATTCAATAATACACCGTTTTTGTTTTATACTACTTAGATACACGCCACTTGAAACGACGACACTATACCATGATTTCTACATACACCGTGTTAGATACAACGTCTCGACAGATCGTGTTTCACTTGGATCATATCAGATAAATCGGTTCAAATTTCAAAACGCAGATGCACCAGTGTATCTGAACTATTTTAAAAATATTGAGGAGTATCAGATAGAACGCATATGAAATCCTTTTCGTCATTGATGAATAAAACTTCCTTAACTATTTCTTATTACTCGTGTATTAAGAATACAAGTAGCAACAATTTATCACGAAAATCACAGCTTGCTTACAATCGCAACTTACGTCGGTTTGTAAAGTTATGCATGATTTTCCTGTTTGGATAAAACAGAGAAAATAATTAAACTGATGGTAAGTTAAGAGGACACAAACCATAAGCTATAAACCACCAAAACTCAAAATGTATGTATGTTGAAAGCTAACCACTTATTATTTGAACAACCATTAAAAAAATTCTATTGGAACGGTGTGAGCACGGTGAGTAAAAAACGGTGTTTTTGCGGTGCTGCCTTGTCAATATATGCACTGAAAATTAATTTTCGTGAATTAGCTTTCCCTCGTTTCGTAAACATGGATTTTGTACAAAGAACAGATGTCTCATAAATTTGATGATACATTCTTAATGTTTGTCATCTGGTGAAATGCTATCATTACACCTTTTTGTACAATGCTCAAAATGAATTTCGTGAAGACCAACAAATTGCTGCTTTTCTTCAATCGCACTCATACATGTTGCTGCTTTGGTGGGCTGGAATCATTTATTTATCCCAATATAGAAATTAAAGCGCTTTCGAGAGTTATAAGTTCATACTCATTAATCAAGTCACTTCTAACGAGTCACCATGGCTTAGTGAGATCAACCACGGATTCGATAACAAGTCTACCCAAAAATACAGGTTCGAACCTCATGTCATAAATATTTTAAAAAAAATCTGAAGAACTCCCCGTGGTTTGCGCTTATTTTTCAATTACATTCTGAGTCGATATAGACATTCTGTCAGACAATCATGCAACCACCTGAGAGACGTTTCTTTTTTATTGATAACAAAATATTCGTAGCATTTTGTATTGCTTTCGTACAATGTAACAGCATTGGGGCATTGTATACGAAGGTAGTTTCTTGAAAAGTACAAATCAATTTCGTAACAGAAAACAACGAATAGATTCTTTATACATAAAAAATACAATAAAAAATACAAAAAAAATTGTAACGCAAAAAACCCAACAAAAAATAAAAATAAAATACATTAATTACATTTATAGTATTTATTCAATATTATTATGGCCGAAGGAAAAACAAAAAAATTAAAAAGTATAGATCAGAATAAAGAAATTTAATTATATTTTAATCTAACAACCGAAATACTAAAAAGTGAGTGGGAAGAAGAAAAATCAATCCACCCGCGTGGAATACAACTGGGGCGTTCCCGCTTCGCCGTGGAACCGTTGTCCCTCTTGTCCACTGGTTTTCGTCCGCTCCGCCGGTGAGACGTTAATTCTCTCTCTCTCCCTCCCCCCAAAAAAAAAAAAAAAATCTCCCCCCCCCCCCTTCGAAAACCTCGCTACGCCTATGCCAAAAAGTGATATCCAATTTTTTGTATTTTTTAATCTTTTAAACATTTGTTGTATAATCACAGTAAAAATGAACTAAGTGAACACCCCCGTTTGCAAAAATGAGTAATACTGCGGCGCAGTGTCATTTTTTTTTGATAAAAAATTTGAAATCAAGCGACTTTTTTTCCTCCACGACCTCCTGCACTTGATCCGCAGCTCGGTTTTGCAAAGCCTGTTCTTTACGCACGGTCGAAATGCCTTCTAGCATGGCCTGTGCTAAAATTACTTCAGACATATCTTGCTTCTCAATTCCTTTTTTGAACCGTTCCTATGTGATGCAGATAAAACTGTTTTCACTATCTTACTGACCTGAGGATATTTAGGCTCACCTACAGCCGTTTTCTTAGTAAACAACTGGTTCCAATACTCCTCAATTCTGTACTTTGTACTCGAGGTCAACACTTCGCATTTTAACAAGTTCCCTTCATCAATAAGAAGATCATAGTTGACCTGAATCGGAGTAACTTGGCGGTTTTCACAATATACTTGGAACTTTCATCGGATGCAACGGTGGTGGGTTAAGGCATTGCACAGTGGTTCCAACTTAGAAGAGACGCGGCCAAAAATAGTATTTTTGAGAATTTCTTCAGAAAATGAGTTCAAATTTGATGTCAAAAAGACCGATCCACCTTGCAGTGATAACTTAACCTTTTATCCTTCTTACGAAGAAAAGTGTTCATTAGCCTGGGACAACATTTAAATTCCAGTTCCCTTATGGTTTTCGGAAGTCTTTTGGGCCCTTGAATAACTGTGCAAAGTTTCAGCTCGATCGGTGAAACTATATTTTAGCGCTCGTGGTTTTAATTTTCCATAGAATTTTCTATTGGTAAACTTACTTTTACAGATAAAAATCTGGCAAGGTGACCCGTTGTCCTCTAAAAATGAATCAATCCCTTCACTTGCTGGAAACTTTTTCAAGAAAACTTTTCTTCCAAGACCGCAAAGCGATCCGACGCTTGTGGAAAAAGTAATTAGTCTGAAACTGATTGCTATTCAAACGAACGGCTCATCGTTTTTCTAGCAGCACTGCCACCTGCAACCTGCTGCTGGCTGCGCGAAGCAACCACGTTGTATTTTTTTTTTTTTTTCAGCATGGAGGGATAAACCAGTAAACAATGCTGCTGGAAAAAAAAAAAAAAAAAAACCCCCTTACAATAGAAAAAGTTTAGTTTTCACAATAAAAAGTTTTCCACACGCCCCCGGTCTCTTTGCGGTCTTCAAAAAAAAGATTTCCTTAAAAAAATTCCAGCAAGTGAAGGGATTGATTTATTTTTACAAGACAACAAGTCTCTTCGCCAGATATTTCTTTGTAAAGGTAAGTTTTTTCCATAATAAATGCTATGGAAAATTAAAACCACGGGCGCTTAAATATAGTTTCACCGATCAAGCTGAAATTTTGCACCGTTATTATAGAAACCACAAGGCTCTCAAAAATCAATAAGGAATGTATTTTTTTTTGTTTCATATATCCGTGTCCCAGGCCAGTGTTCATATTGCAGGAGTTTTTCAATAACCACTAGATTGAACCAGACGAAACAACTGCATGGTTTTGTGGTCCAAAAAAAAAAGCTCTTGAATATTTTTGGAATCGGTCAGCTGGTTCTGAAAATATCGTCGGGAACTGTTCTGGTGAATATGCATCATGTGTTTATAATTAGCCTGAATTGTTTTAAACCCATCATTCATCACCTCTAATCACATGAAAATTTGATAACAAGATCAATGTCAGTCAAACTGAGTAACCAGTACCACATTGTCCACATTCTGACAAGTTCCGGGTACCCCCGGGGAAGTGGCCAGTTTCTGATTTGCACCAAAACCTGTCATCCCAAGTATCAATTTAAGTTTTATTCCAACCGTGTAACACTTCTCCCGGCTTTGTTGATAAAACTACAATCAAAACTGTTTTGTCTACCAACACCTCCTCTATGCTTCTTTAGAGCCGAAATTTGTACAAAATGGCCCATTCTATAGACGGTTGTGAAAACAAGTTAATAAAATCTTTATAAGAACATAAAGATTTTGAAAATGTTCTAGTGAAAGATGATATAACCACTTGAGAACCTTCATAAAACCTATTGGCTGCCATGAAAACCAGAATGCGGCCAAATGGCCACAGCTGTCAAACTTCACTGTGAAATCGAGGTTGATTTTTGTTGTTCTGCTTTGTTCGATTCTCTGCTCTTCTGATTCATTTAACAGTAAAAAAAAGGTCTAATGTTGCGGGAAATTTTGTTTGATAGAAAAATATCCAAAACAAATTGTGTTTTCTACAGCGTATTATGCTCCAAATTATATGCGCATTTATTTTTATGGTGAATATTGGCGCCGAAAATTAATGCACCTCTGAAATTATGCGAATTTACAACAACATAAATCAAATTCAAAAAAATACATTCGATAAATTAATCATGAATTTATTGAAAAGTGCTTGGAATTGGATGAGATTATCTAAAAGAATGCCGAAATAAGTCTCCGATCTACCGGTCATTTGCATACCATTGAAAATTTGATGCATTTATTTTTCCACATTTCAATTATTTCTTATACTTCAATATGACAATTGGAAAATAATCACAGTTTTGCCATAAATCCAATGTTTCTTCGCAATGACTATTATAAAACTATTTGGTCTTATGGTGACTTCTTTCAATGCCAATTTGCCGTTTAATGTATTTACTCTAAAGCAAAATGGTTTTAAAATGCTTTTTATACTGACCATAATAAGATAATATGAATGAGTCCTAAAACGGCATTCCAATACAGCATTTTACGAGTTCATAAAGTCGAAATAAAACCTTTGATAGGAGTAAAAGGAATTTGAGAAACAAGGTTTTAAGATCGTTGTAAACAAGCTGTGTAGATTCTCATAAACCTGACTAAAATATGAAACCTATTGGCACCTCTTGGTGCCATAATAAAACCAAATTGATTTCAAGTGGCTTGCATAAAACTTAAATAAAACTTATTATAGCTGGATGGTGTTAGCAATGTTACTTGAGATGTGTCTAGCTTAGCTCAGCTCAAGAATGGACCAGACGTAGTAATCCATTGGATTCAGGTCAGGAGAGTTAGAAGGCCATTCATTTTCGGTCAAATATATCGAGAAAAGCCTGTTACAGAGTTCCAATGTCCTTTTTGCTCCATGCAATGGTGCCCAACCTTGTTGAAACGTCCATTTACCAAAATGTGTACGTACCTAATGTGCTACAGTGTCCGTTAGATGCTTCTGGTAGACTGGTGGGTTGATTTTGACGCCTTTCTCTATGTATATTAAAAGGGTATCACCGAAGCTGGATGGTGTGATCTGGCTATATATTTTTTTTTTTTTTTTTTTTTTTTTTTTTTTTTTTTTTTTTTTTTTACTTGTAATATTTGTTTTATTCTGCGGTGTTAAAAACTAATTAGAAAATAATTAATCAAACATCGTTTGCCAATTCAAATTCTAGAGCTGCTGCGTCAATAACATTATTACAATGCATAATAAGGTTGACGTATCTTATGAATAGTTTCAAAATTGTAGTCTTCTTTACTCTCTCAATGTTTTTTAGTTGAGGTCTCACTAGCTCCTCTCTTCGCCATCTATTGAATATAACGTTTAGCATGCGTTGCAGTAGTCGCCATACTTGGTCGACTCGAACGCATTCGCCGAGTTTATGCTGCAATGTCTCGCAGCCTATGTAGCAGAACAAACAGTTTTCACCGTCGACCCTGTTCATCTGAACATCAATTTTCTCGTCTTTAGCTTTTCATTGACCAACAAAAACAATGACGATCGTTCGCTTGAGTTCAGCAGTCGCATTTTAATGTTGCCCCAGATGTTCTTCCAGTCGGCCGTTGGGTACTCGCGAGTAACTTTCGGTACTTTCGTTTGTTCGATGAGATGCTTGTGTATAATATCAGCGGAAGGATTTTGTTGGATGAGTGGAGGAAGAGTAGGGAGATTTGAGGGGATGAATTTTAGAGAAGGATAATCTGCGGGTGGGGTAGGATTTGCTTGGGTGAGAAAGGATAAATAAAAGGGAATTGATATCTGTTGTGTGTCGATTAAGCAGCAGCGAACTGCATTTGAAGAGTGGCAAATGTAGATTCAGGCCAACTTATGCTTTGCTTCGCGCCAACTGCTGTATTGGGACTCGTTCCACGATGCCTCGCCAAAGAAACTTTCCCATCGTCGCAGTCAGCTTCGCCGTATGAGCAGCTGTCGGTTTGAGGATAGATGCGCGATACCAAATTTTCGACGTGATGAATGTATTGAGCAAGATCACTTCCTGGTGCGAGTTAAGAATGCGTAGCGAGTGGAGATAAGCCTGTCGAGAGAATGAGACCACAAGCGCATCCCAGTTAATTTTGTTCATCAGCCGTATGGAGTTAGCGAAAGTTATTTCCAAAATCCGGACGGTATTTTTGTTTGGCAATCACGGAGCGGTGAGCGGCATGACGTCAGAGTAACCCACTGATATCGAAGCAAATTTCTCCAGACTCAGCCTTGCACCAGAGACATGTTCGAAGAGCAGGAAAGCTTCTCGTATCTGAGTCATTCTCTCCATGCACGTGCTGATCACCGAAATATCATCTGCGTACGCGACGACGAGGTCCGATCCACATATCTCCTCGAGCCGCTTGAGTAATGGGTGTAGGTAGATAACAAAGAGGTGCATGGAGAGAGGATTTCTCAGGCGTACCGATCTGTCGATGGGGAAAGCTACCGAGAGGCGCCCATTTATGAGCAAACGAGAGGATGACAGGTCTCCGATTTTACTCAGTAAACTAATAAGGTTCGGATTAAACCAGAGCGAGCCCATGGTACGGAACAGAAACGATCGATCAACGATCTCGAAAGCATGCCGGAGGTCGAATGATGCCAGCAAACCACGTTGTTTATTTTTGACCAGCCGAGTGATGCGAGAGTTTCCTGGAAGATACTGCGGCCGAAGTTGGAGCATTTTTGACTCTCGGTGAGAATACGGTGGGTACTCATTGCACTCTGCAGACGCTGCTTGAGATTACGGGATAGGACTTTATAATCGAAGTTGAGTAGCGAGATTGGCATGTAGGAATGCACCGTCTGTTCGTTCCCCTTCTTCTTGACGAGAACGATCACACCATCAACAAATTCGGTTGGTAAGTTGCCTGCCAGTGCCTCGTTAATGACGAGAGTGAGCTCTCTCGAGATAATGTCAAACGTTTTCAGGTAGAATTCTCGTGGCAGAGAGTCACCGCCGGGCGATTTTTTTGGGCAACTAGTCTTGATGGCTGTGATAATATCGGTAGGAGTTATTTCATTCATGCAAGACTCACTTACCGGACCGTTCTCCGGGATCACTCTCTCGCATTCGAATGTGTCCGTCTCATCTCTTTCTGTTTCGCCCACAGCGTAGTGTGTTCGATAGAAGCCAAGCATGTGTCGTTCGATCACATCTGGATCGTCGATGAGTAGGTTGTCGTCGTCTCGAAGCTGTGTGATGGTTGTATTTTTCCTGCGTCTTTCGCCCAGCTGGAACGTTGAGATAGACATAAATGACTCGTTTATGCGCACGAATGCATGCGTGACATTGAACATCCACCCCATCGATGTATACCCGCTCAAAACCCAACAAAAATATGTTACCACCACCACTACTTCCCATCGATTCTTATGTTAGTCTGGTGTCAGCAAATGGGGACGAAGAGACTACAAGCCACGAACAGGCTCACGGCCAGATTGGAAAGGCAGATTCGCGATGTGCTTTTTGGTCGTAGATAACAGCATACGTGTGTATCGGCAGTTCGGAGCATGTTGCGTAAAGCCCTGCGTGACGTAAATACGGTCAGAGCGAGACGAAGAGTTTTGTGAGATGTATGTGTACCCAGGGGTATTCGGGCAGAGCTGTTCCCAAACATCGAGGAGCTGTAGTTGCTGGACGGTGGCAAAGAGAGCGGGGCTGTGGTTTTGTCCCGTCGCATCGCGCTGCCGTATAACACAGTTGAAATCACCAGCTAAAGAGTGTGCTCTGTGTTATGACGAAGGTAGTAAGCAAGAGTGTTGGTGAAGAAGCGTTCTCTCTCCGCCCGTAGAGCCGTACCAGATGGAGCGTATACATTGCAAATTGTGAGTGTTTTTCACTCGTAGTGCTATCAAACGTCCGTCTAGGCTTCTCTCGACGTTCGAGTACTGCAGGTGTTCTCTCAGTGCTATTGCCGTACCTCTTCGTGCGTGGTCCACATTACATTCAACGCTGTAGTCAGGCAGGTCGAGTTTGTCGTTCTCTACTTCCTGCAAGAAAGCGATGTCGATGTTCGTTGTCCGAAGAAAAGTCCGAAGTGCGTTGAGCTTGGTCGGGTTAGTGATGTTGTTGATATTTATAGGGGCATTGTTATAACTGGTCAGAGCCATTATATTTCGCTATCCATCTCCTCATACGCTTCGTCACCAAGGTTTGATCGCTGTTTCTTGGGTGGATTACACCCTTTCTTCTTTCTGCCGCTTCCCGAAGCTGACAGGCAATCGGTATCGTTTCCATCGCTGTTGCGAGTGTCCTTGCGTGTGATCATTCGGCTAATTGAGCCTACCAGAACCGGCGGTGCCATGAGAGAGGCAGCGTGTTCGGGTTGGCTTGTTTCACCTGCTTCGGTTCGCCAGAGTTTTGGACGGACAGCTTTGGAGCTGTGAGTGGAGGAAAGTTTGTGATTGATCGTTGGGTCAGTGGCTTCTCTCCAACAGTGAGTTTTCGGCGCCGGCGGTCTACGAACGGCGTTTTCACTTCGGTGCAGAAGGCTTCCAGGCGGTAGTTTTTGACCCCATTTGACTGGCCACATTGGCATACGTTTTCTGCACGAGCAGTTTTTGTTGTCCACACAAGAGATGCCATTGTGTACAAATTCGCCGCAGTGGCGGCATGGTCTGTAGCTGACCGAGGTACGTCGCGTTTGTTGTCATCACGTCGAGGTTATGTAGCTCGCGATGTTTCGCTTTACCATCATTCGTGCGATACGAGCACCAGTCCGAGGCCCGCAAATCGATATTTGCTGTCCCATAGTTGGTCGGTGACGGAGAGAACTTCACCGTAGGCGCTGAGAAAATCGGCGATTGCTCGTTCGATATATCTTCGGACAGATCCGACAGCTTGACCTCTACCGCCCCACTGAGCGAAAAAACACGGATTATATTTCCTCACCCCGTACAAGAGACTTGGGAGACTTTGGTAGAATTTATGTTATACCTGCAGGCACGAGAAGTACCAATGTTCAGTCATTTATCAACCCGTGAATTTTCAATGTTTTTTTACTGTAGTTTTACTGTATAGGATAGTAAATGCTCAACAGAGTTGTAGAATTCCAGAAATTTGAAAACTTGATAGAAGATATTTTTTTTGTTTCTAAACCCTTATTGGCCATGATTCTTGGCTTGCTTTGTTAAATATACTTTTACAAAATTTAAACTTTTATCATGGCACTTGGACGAAAACCATTTTTTTTAAATTGTGTAAGAAATGAGAATATGAATAAGTTTTACTCTATTTTACGTCCAATATATTTTTTTTTTATTAGAGAGGCTTCAAATTTTTAAGAATTCATTCGCCTCTATGGAGAGGTTTTAAATTTCATTGATTAGACCTGTAAGCTTTAAGTATTTGATTATTCTTGCTTCTGCTCGCTTATTGTTACTTAGAACTTGAATAAGAGATGTACCGATGCCTAACCTTTTCCTAATATCCTCGTACTTTCTACAATTTAATAAAATATGCTGAACTTTGATTTCTACATCACATGCTTCACACTTACCCGCTACTTTTGTTTTAAACAAGTAGCTCTTTGTTAGTCTTGTGTGCCCTAGTCGACACCGCAACGAAGAGGATGAAAAGGGTCGTAACATAAAACTGCTACAGGAACAAATATTAAGTCTCTAAAAAACGGTAGTAGCACTTAAAGCACAAATAGATGCCAGTACAAGCAAAGAACAACAATGGAAAACAAAACCCATCGAAAGAAGCAGGCACCTCAAAAAGAACAAATCCAAATGCCGGACAGTCATTGAATAAGTCTGGTACATCGGAGATCACGCTAAAAGATTGTTACGTGGAACTTCCTCGGGTAAATATCGATAAACTAGCAGTCGCAAAGTACGGAAAGGACACTATTGCACAAGTAAAAAAAAATCACAAAATTAATTTTCGAAATGGTCAAAAACAATAAAAGGAAAGGAAACAAGATGAATAAACCTGAATTCTCGGACCGAAAAAAAGGATATGGCGATGGGAATCCAACGCTACCAAAACAATCACCTGAAGTCCCCATTTGAAATTAAGAAATAGACTCTACAAAAGAAACCAGACCAGCGCCGTTGAACATGGATATGCAACCGGATTATTTTACCAAATTGTATAGCGAGAATATAAATATCAAACAAACGATATACCAGCCAAACATGTTACCTGCGAAACCCATATATTGGGATGACTCAGTGAACCTATCGAATGACGAAAGTAAGCCACTCAACAGACAATCTGAATCGCCAAGTGCGAGGCCTCCCACGTCAGCCCTGACCAAAGATGTTCCGGCTCTACCCGAAGGGCCTCTGGCGGCAGCTGACGTGGTCCGCCTACGCCTACAGGCAAATAGCTCCAACTTGGATGAAAAAGTTCGTACCGTTGCGCTCTCCTCTTCATTTATAGAATCTGACGGAACCAGAATAACTGGCAATATTCCCTCACCGACAACGAAAATAACCAAGCAAAAAAGCATCACAGCTTACCCGGATGCAAATTCCAAATCGCATGTCGCGTACTCACAAACTCGGTGTGTTGAGAAAGCAAGTATAGCAACCAACAATTCTCCCTACGATCTACCGCGGCTCCCGGTAGCTGAACTATCAAATGCTAATATACGACCGCTTCCGAGGATACCGTGTGAAGCCAGCATCAAGCAAAGAAAGATATGGAGGTGAGCTCAGGAAACATTCTACGGATACCACGCCAGATGACTCGGGATGTTCACTAGTAGCAGATACTGTAGAAATAGAAAGAAGCTTATCGGACTGTGACATAATAGAAAAGACGTGCCAAGAAACGAAGTCACGCTCCAGAAGTGGAGTGCATAGAAGGAAACACCTGGTTAATAACTGTCCACCGGAAATGCTCAGCATGCAGTGGAATATCAGAAGTCTATGGGCAAATCATGCAGAATTGTCTCACTTTGTTCGAGATAACCCACCGATTGCTATGTGCTTTCAAGAAATGATGGTCGAAAACACTACAAACATCTTAAAAGGGCAATACTCATGGAAACTGGCGCATCGTCGAGTCCATAATGGTAAAGGAGGTGCTGGATTAGATATTTGGAAAGAGATACCCCATACATTCATCGAAATGATATCGGAAATACCCATTACAATCGCAAGAATTCAGAATCCGTACAACATCACCATCGCATCTGTATATTTCCCACACAACGCAAATGATCAATCTATTATCAATTCATTGGACCAAATGCTGAAAGTCCAATATATATTTACTTTATACGAGATAACGGCTGACTAAAAGTAAATTGGTACGCACAAAAAGACCTGTTATTCGTGATTAAGGCCAGGTTCTCATTCAAATGAGGTTAAAATTGGCAGAGTTTGGAATTTTTTATTGAGGCAGAGGAAAGACATACAAAAATTCTGTTTAGGTATTTTGATTGGATATAGTTTGGATTTCATTTCATAATTAGTTTTACAAAAAAAAAAAACAAAATGGCACCCGCACTGCCACTTGGACTTGGATGGTAGTTCTCCATCTTCGTGCATTGTAGCTGCTCACACGTTTGCTGGAATCAAAAGTCGTTTTCATTAGTCAATTTTGCATGAAATTTTGCGGAGTCTGACGTAGCCAAAATTTGAATAGCTTTTAAATTGAAAATTTGGTGCTAAGTTGATGTTTTGGTATCGTTTTTTTTTGTGTTATTTTCAATGTTTAGGACTGTATAAAAAATATGTATTATCAAAAAATTACATTTATAAGATCTACAAGCTCCAATAAAAAGTGTTTACTTTTCCGGGGTTAAAAGTAGAAGTTAATTGGTAGAGCCGTTGTTTTGTAATCGTGCACGCAGTTTTGAAAAACATTGTTTCGAGAAAAACGCGTTTAAAGTTTGAGAGCGTCGGGCGGTGGCCGTGTCACTGCTTCGAACAATGCGTTGTAGAATCTTTTGTACTTCCCGGATCGAAAATTTTTTTTGCCCCAACATTTGAGACACATATACCTAATAAAAAATGCAATAAAAAAATCGATTTTTCCATCATTTTGAATTAAAACCAGCACAGAAAAAAAAATCTGGATTCTCATTGTGATGCAAATATCAGAGCATGTAAAATTTTATTTCATTTCTCACGAATCAGCTACTCGCATGAAATTGTTCTAACAAAGACGAGATTTTACAAGATACAAGATTATCGGCTTTGAATGCAATGACCCAAAACTTTACACGATTTGTAAATTAAATGTGTATGTTTTGTGACGATCCATTTACAGGGTGCGGCAGAAAATAATGCGAAAATTTGTTCTATTTCTTTCAAATCCCATTTTCAACTAATTCAAGCAATAATATCATCATTTTCGAGTGCAGTTATCTTTAACGAGTCCTTTTAAACAAATTTATTCAATGTGTCGTCCATTTTTATTAATAACATCCTCGAGCCGACGCCGGAAGCCAGAGCATGCCTTTCGGACGTAGTCCTCCGACATTGACTGCCATGTGCGTGTTATGGTTTACTTCAGGGTTTTCACAATAGGGTGTGATGTTTTGCAGGCTCGTGCTTCAACATATGCCCAAATCGAATAATCCAACGGATTAAGATCTGGACTGCTAGGGGGCCACAAATCCTTTGGCCAAAACTTCATGTTATCGTTCAACCATTGTTGGGTTCGATTGGACGTGTGACACGGCGCTCCATCTTGCTGTAGGACAACGTGGTCCTCGGAGAAGTTGGCCTACACCCAGGGAAGCACTTGGTCCTTTAAAATACCGATATACACTTCGGTATTGATTTTAACTCCAGCATCAATGAAAACAGGCGGCATTTTCAAACCGTTGGACGCCACCAAGCCAAACATCATGACACCAGCCGGATGTTTGGTTTGAAATTTGAATTTCACTTTTTCCGGAACGTTCTCCATTTTGGCTGTTGGCCACAGCATTGATGCTGAAAAGCTTTTCGTCGGAGAACAGGATTATCATTTTTTCCTTCTTCAACATGGAAAGCAATCTCTTGGAACGAGTCACTCGTAGTTCCTTGACCCGGTCCGTAATCAGGTGGCGTTTCACTCTGGCTCTGGAAGATGCATGCAGGTCTTCTTTGATGATTCTCCGCATGGATTTCTCCGAAATATTGGCTTCCTTTGCAAATTTTCTTATGGAACGCACCGGGTTGCGAGCAATTTTTGCACGGACCGATTTGATCACGTTCGGTGTACGTGCAGAGCGCGGACGTCCGTTTGCCGGCTTCCGCTGCTTAGGACCATCCTGCAGGGACTTTTTTATGCGGTAAACTGTTGCCAAATGGCACCCTACCACCTTGGCAAGCTCTTTCGGCTTCTTCTGGGCGAGCAACAAATTGGTGATCACTTCTTTCGCGAACAGTTTGACGAACTTGCAATAAAACAAATAGAATGTTTGGATGCATCACTTGAAAGTGAACAAAAACAAATACACTTTCGACAGAAATTAGTCACTAGCTACATGAATTAACCCAATACTCAAGTTTGAACATTTTCGCATTATTTTCTGCCGCACCCTGTATGTGCATGATATTGAACAGAAATTGACACTATTTGTTTTAGCTGTGTGGCCTTAATTATAAAAAAGCCCATTAATGGTTGCTTTACAGTACTTTTATTAAAACTTCAAAGTTAGATGGTTAAATTTCTCCAGTTCGACCAAAAACTCGAAACTTATTTTTGATTAAGCCCACTAGCGCCCGCACAGTGGAAACGGACACGGAATCAGCGCATTTCTTCCATTTTGACGGCATATGCTGGATGTACTTGACTGCCCCGCCACTTCGTCGAAGTCGCTGCTTTGAAATTGCCCTGTATTTTTCGATTGGTCGAAATTTTGGGCAATCCGGAGGATTCATTAGCTCAATCGATCTTGCTGGGAACATACCACTTCAGAACCACCTTGGAGTAGTGGCAGCTGGCCAAAGCGGGTCAAAATATGACTTTTCCCCCATGCTTGCGGATGAACGGCAATACACGCTTCTTCATGCATTCTTCGATGTAAACTTGGGATGTCATCGTCGAGGATGTGACGAATGGTTCCATTTTTAGGCCACAACTGCAAATCGCTTGCGAAATCATGGCCTTCTTCGCGAACTTGTCGGCAAACGTGAACTTGAGTCTACCCGGCACATTCCCACGTCCAGTCGCGATGTAAAACTTTTGACCGGGAAGCTGCTTTAAATCGAGTTTGACGTACACACTTAGAAATTATGAGTTTGACAAAAAAAAAAAAAAAAGCGAAAAAAAAAAAAAAAAAATTCAAAAAAAACACCCCCAAAATGAAAGAGTTGATTAAATTTTTTTCCACCTTTTTCAACTATTTTTATTGCAAAACCACGCTCATTCGGTCTCGGGGACAGAAATTTACAGCCATTTTGTAGTTGTGTATGTTTCGTCATCGACCAAAGTGCAGCGCTTGTGTTTCGTCAAAACACGGTCGTACAAGGGCCTTGCCAACTTTTTGGCCACGGAATTTTGCTTCATGTGTCGGTTCGGATGTTTACTGGCTTTGTACGCACAGACAAAAATCTGAATTCTCATTGTGATGTAAATATCAGAGCATGTAAAATTTTATTTCATTTCACACGAAGCAGCTACTCGCATGAAATTGTTCTAACAAAGACGAGCTTTTGTATACACACTCTTAAAAATAATGAATATTACGAGTGATGTGATCCTTGTTGCACTTAAATTTTTATAGACTCAATGATAAATATGACTCAATTGTATGGTCTATTTAATGTATTGTTAAATCCTAAAATAATAAATACTTTCACATTCAAAATCACTTTCCGGATGCTACATTTACAAAAGCTTCTAGAATATATTTGATAACCTCAAATTCGCAATGTGTTAAAAAAATACCCACTAGGCTAAATACTGAGATTTGAGAGTCTGAAATTTACATGATCGTTGTGTTTGGTTTTATAACAACATCAGACCTGTTTTGAACGCAGTCGGTTTCACGCGTCACGACAAGGTACAAGTTAAAAAAAATTCTCTACCGTAATAGATTTTAAAACGAGTGCTCACCGTTATATTTCATTTAACGATGAGCACTCGTTTTCAACTCTTTTGACAGATCCCTTGACGATTAACAGATTGAATTTAATTGCACGTTATTGTTATGCTTGCAAATTAAAGGTGGCCAACGACCAGGAATGGCACTAATGCAATTTAAATATGTATTCTCATTTTTCAGATGAATGAAGGAAGACACCTCGCATTTGGAAATGAAGGAAAAAAATATAATCCTACAGGATTAGATTGAGCTAAATTTTACTACTACAATGCATGACCTTGAAGAACTGTTTGTTTTAATAAATTTGATTACGGAATTTTTAATTGCTCTGACTAGAACTAGGTCGAAACGGGCATCACGAAGCATTCGTTTTTGCAATATTAGCAGCGGCATTTGTAAAATATGATTTTGTACTCCTCATCTTATTTTTACGTCATGACATGTAAGCTATCGTTTTGAGTTTTAGTGTCTTGTAAATTTAAAAACAGACACAAATTTCTGTGTTACGGGCCGCTCCTTTTATGTGCATCCAAGAAGATTTAAATTTACATGATATTTTCTAAGAGTGCAAGATTATCGGCTTTGAATGGAATGACCCAAAACTTGACACGATATGTAAACTAAATGTGTATGTTTTGTGACGCTCCATTTATGTGCATGATATAGAACAGAAATTCACACTATTTTTTCGAGCTGTGCGACTTGTATCCTTCCCTGGCAAGGATGTTCCGCACCGTTTGAAAGTTGGCAGGGGTTGGCTTTAACGCACCTCAACACCTTGCTGTGCAGCTGACGATCCCTGGTTCCAGTTTTTTCGTAGGTCCACTGATTGCTTTCCACACTCGGAATTTCCTTGTAGGTTTTGAGCACTCGAAAAACTGTCATTTTTGGCATCTTCAGCACTTTAGCTAGCTTGGAACCGAATCACTCCGAATTTTCCAGGTGTTTGTGCACAATATTTTTTCTTCTTTCGATTTCCATTTGACGTTATTTCTGAACGCGATCGACTTCTTTGATCAAACTTGCACCAGTTGTTCTCTATAGAAGTTTGAAAAAACACTGTCAAAGATGTTCGATTCCCAATACTAGAGGCGTGCTAACCGCTTAACTGCTTAACTTTTAGTCAGCCTTTAGTTACTGAATATCAGTCCATAGAAATTGTAGAGTCACCGACGTGAAATTTTGATTTGTTTATAAACAGCAGTTTGAATCTGCGAATCTGCGTTATTCCATATTACACCACATTACTCTTTAGCAAAGATAGGTACGTCAAAACAGGTCGTCGGATGCAGTGGCTCTCTGAACCTCGCATGTCATTCCGAAGAATGTAGGGCAAATCATTCATAGGCTCAATAGATGATAGGCAAAATAATAAGTAGCAACCGCAGTCATATCTATTGAACGCCAGGGCTGTAACGTTTGCATTAAAAAAAAATGGACAAAAATTGCCGATTTTTCATGGGTTTACCTTCACCCGCACTGACAAAACTACTCATGCAGCATCAATCATAGTAACCCATGAGTCAGCAGACAAAATTTGACAGCTCTACCAGTGGAACTCTAACCGTGATGGCAAAAACAGTGAAGCAACTCCGTTCAGAAGTGTGCGCGTTCAAAGAACGGCACCCCGCCGCGACGAAAACGGACATCGTGTGGCATTTTGTGGACGCCGGATACGTTCCGGCATCTACAACATTTTGGCATTAGACAACAATCAGAGCATCGAAAGAAAGCCCGGTTCCTGACGGCCGACGACCCTGAGCGACAAGAAGCTCCAAAGGATGCTGAAGAGGAAGATCGAGGGAATAGTGGCTACATCGCTGGGTGCGCTTGGTCGGGAGGTCGGTTCAACCGGCCAAACAGTGAAAAAGTACCTGGCGAACATGAACATACATGTCAGGAAGCGGAAGTCGCGTCCACTGGTTTCGGAGCTGCAGGCAATGCCGCAGCGGCAGCGACTGAATAAGATGGTCAACTCGATTTTCCCGGCGAATCGCGACGTGGCGGTGGTGATAGACGACGAGACCTATCTCAACCTGGATGGCAACGACTGGCAGGGCACTTCGTATTTTACCTCCCCTACGAAGGAAGTGAGCTCCGAAGTGAAGTTGATTTCACTCACCAAGTTCCCCAAGAAGGTGCTGCTGTGGCTGACAATCAGCGAGAAGGGGGTGTCAAAGCCGCTCTTCTTTCGCTTCGGACTGTGAACGGGGAAATTTATAGTACGAAATGCCTGCCGGAAGTTGCGTCGTTTATCAAGAAATACCAAAAGGGCGAAGACGCGGTGTTCTGGCCGGATCTGACGGCGGCCCACTACTCGAAGCGATCGTTGGAGGAGATGGAGCGGCTGAATATCGATGCAGTACCCAAGTCGGCGATTCCGCCCAACGTCCCCCAGCTGCGTCCCATCGAGAATTTCTGAGCCAACCTCAAGCGTAAGATATACTTCAATAATTTTGTCGCAAAAACTGAGGAGGAACTGATAAATAAAACGAATAAAGAAATCAAAAACATGCCTACACGCATGTTTTCGTCCGCCATGGCGAATGTTCCGGTTAACTTAATTTTTGCGTAACGTGGCAAATCACCGATGAAATCTAAAAATTCTCGAGTACCTGGCACCAACACAACATCATAAAAAAATAAATACCAGCTCTAAAATTCACATTCGTTACGCAAAACTCACCAACCGAATCAATCATGGCCCGAATCAATCTTCCATATGAGTTGCCTTGATTAAAAAAAAACCGAACTGACATGATATCCAGAAGTCATAAAACCACCAAACCCCATCAAACCACTCGAGTCGATTCGTACATGGCACCGAACGAAACAAAACCAAAATAGGAACCCTTCTCTTACACACTTCCAATCACTCCTCCCCGAAACTCCTTTACGACTGAAGGCTGCTTTAGTCGTAAAAATACTACACTGCGCCACAGACCGCGAAGGGGGGGGGGGGGGGGGGGGGGGGGGGGCTGCCGTGTGCGTTTTCAAAATTATTCATAATCTTTACGAGCAGCCACAGCCACAGCAGCAGACGATTTCCCACTTTGAATTTAAAAATTAAACCGTCAAGTGGATCCTCTCCCGCACTCCCCCGGCGGACAGTGCATAATCTCGAATCAAAGAAAGAAAAATCCTATTCACAGAGCGGTGGGTCTTTTGCCTCATTTCCATTCCCCGAGAAGGAATGGAAAAAAGCGAACACTTTGGAAACTCTAGCCAAATAGCAGACTAATGAATCACTACTACCCCCTTTTGTGATTGTGCACTGTTTCATTTTTTCACTTCTGCTGGACCGATTTTCCTTTCGCTGCTTCAGTGCGGGTGCATTTCTGCTGCTCCCCATACCAATGTAATTAAAATTCAAAACCTGAACGAAGAAAGCGATGATGCTTGCTGGATATGAAATGCACTGACAACATGAATCTCCTTGAGATCAGAAACAGCATTTCCTGCTGCTGGCGGGAGTAATTGCTTCCAATAGATTTACCTCGGGATGGAAACCGGAGTGACGGAAGTGATTATGTACTTCCCACTTTTCCCAGTGACCTACTTACCTAGTTGTTGTGTTTTGCTATTCAAATCTGCCTAGTTCGCTTTGCGATGGAATGTTCTGTAATATTTTTTGAACAGCTCGTGCGATGAAACAAACAATTCGTTACCCGTCTCGCACTCGGAAAACTCCAATCAAGAAACCCATCTCGAGCGCGTTGATCAACTGGAAGCGATAAAAGTCAAGTGAATCGTTTAGTTCTCCTGAGCAGATATTCGGTTGAGTGAGAGTTTACTAAGAACTTCCTGTCTTCCGGTTTTCTTCCTCACCGGAATTATGTGCACACAGCTCGAAAAAATAGTGTGAGTTTCTGTTCGATATCATGCACATAAATTGAACGTCACAAAACATACACATTTAGTTTACAAATCGTGTCAAGTTTTGTGTCATTCCATTCAAAGCCGATAATCTTGTATACAAAAGCTCGTTTTTGTTAGAACAATTTCATGCGAGTAGCTGCTTCGTGTGAAATGAAATAAAATTTTACATGCTCTGATACTTACATCACAATGAGAATTCAGATTTTTTTTCTGTGCATGTATGTTACACACATGGTGAGCTTCCCTTAGACCTCGTATCGTATTACACAACAAATCTGGTGTAAGCAATTTCTCTTTCCAAGCTAGGAACTGCCTACCCTCCAATGTAGCAATGTAGTTAGGCCAGGGGTGCTCAATGGATCATCTGCGTACATTGGTCGAAGGATTCTTTTATGTGACAAGCCAAGTTGCCATCACAAAATTTCAGTTTACTCTACCTGATTTTCCAATATTCTGGCATAACATTGAAAAGTAAAATTGTTTGTGTGTGTGTGTTTTCAAACATCAATGTTACAAAGGAAGAAATCAGTTTGCAACAATCTTTAATCCGTTAATAATTTTAATCCGGGAGCTAGAAAGTTACAGCTCTATTGCAGATCCAGCAACCCATTTCCGGATGTCCGGAGAGTACGTCCATTCCGAGGTTACTTTCACATATAATATGCCTCACATATAAACATTTCTGATTGACCATTGACCGTTCCAGTTGTCATGAATGGGGTGCGCCGCTTTTCACACGAGCCATTTGCCAAATCATATATTTTTTTGGCAAACTTTGACATCTTCCGCTTTCTAACGTCCTCAGGGATAAATTAAGTAGGAGAAAAACACCCTTTTTTGCAGACCCAGCAACCCATTTCCGGATGTCCAGAGAGTCAAGTCCATTCCGAGGTTACTTCCACATATAATATGCTTCACATATAAACATTTCTGATATTACACATAAACAAAAGCGTTCTCATAAATGGAAACGGACCGTGAACTAGTTCACAATTCCAGGATTTTTACATAACATCGTGAACTACACAGCTCGAAAAAGTAGTGTGGATTTCTGTTCAATGTCATGCACATAAATGGAGCGTCACAAAACTTACAAACGTACATCATAAATCGTGTTAAGTTCTAGGACATTCCATACATTGTCGATAATGTTGTATGCAAAAGCTCGTCTTTGTTAGAACTATTTTATGCAAGTGGCTGCTTCGTGTGGAAATAAATACGATTTTACATGCTCCGATATTTACATCACAATGAAAATTCAGATTTTTTTTCTGTGTAGTTCCCGATTATGTGATTCAGTTCACGGGGCTGTTTAGCTTGATTTCCCCCCCCCCGCACTTTTTTTTTATTTTTTTAAGAAAAAAAAAAACCCCACACCAAAACCAACACCCACAACATCAAAAAAAATTTAAAAAAAATATTTTTAATATTTTTTTATAAAAAAAAAAACCCCCCCCAACCCCCCCCCCAAAACACCCAACACTTTTTTAAAAAAAAAAAAACCCCCAAAAAAAAAAATACCCCCCCACACTAATAAACACACCCGCGCGCCCCCCCCACCCCCCCCGGGGTTTTCTAACTCCTTTTTAAAAAAAAAATTACCCCAAAAAAAAATGCAACTGGCAAAAATGATCAACAAAAAATCATTTTAAAGGTTGTACGGAACCAAATTGCACCACTTTTAAATGGCTGGAACTTTTTACCCGTTGGGTATTTTCTATTGAAATTTTGGGTGGAATTAGTTCAATCTGTATTTGTTTACGCTGTGTAAGTTTCACAAGCAGATGTGCAATCGTTGCGAAGATGGAGTCGGAAGAACAGCAGCGGCGCAAAGAAATTTTGCGCACGTACCTCGAAAATCCGGATCTTTCTCATCGTGCCATCAGCAGGAAGCTGGGAATGGTACATTCTACGGTGTATCGTGTTTTAAATCCGTACCACGAACGTTTGACCATCGATTGGAAAAAAAAGTGACAAAAATGGATCTCCGTATAGTGTTGAGGATCACAAGCGGGAAGTTCAAGTTTTCAAGAGGAATCCCAACAGTTCAGTTCGAGATGTGGCGAAGAAACTGAATCTAACCAAAACTTTCGTGCAAGATGCGAAAAAACGTGAAGGACTACACACGTACAAAGTCCAAAAGGCGCATCATCGCGATGAACGGCAGAATACGGTAGGTAAAACACGTGCACGGAAGCTCTACACCCAGATGTTGACGAAATCACATTGCCTCGTTATGGATGATGAGACGTAAGTAAAAGCAGTCTTCCGGCAGCTTCCGGGGCTCCAGTTTTTACAGTCCCTGAGGACGTAAAAAAGCAGAAGATGTCAAAGTTTGCCAAAAAAAATGTTTGATTTGGCAAGCAATTTGCTCGTGTGGAAAGCGGAGCACCCCATTCGTGACAACTGGAACGGTCAATGGGCAGGTGTACCTAAAGGAATGCCTCCAAAAGCGTCTACTTCCTCTTCTGAGGTCACACTATGGTCCTACGATTTTCTGGTCGAATTTAGCCTCGTTCCATTACTCGAAAGAGGTTTTGCAGTGGTACAAGGCTAAGGAGGTCAATTTCGTGCCAAAGCATCTCAACCCCCTGAACGCACCAGAACTGCGGCCAATTGAAAAGTACTGGGCCATCTTGAAGCAGGCACTTCGAAAGCATCCTAAGGAAGTGAAATCGGAGGAAGATACGAAGAAAAAATGGATTGCCATGCAAAAAAAAGTTGGTCCAAATGTTGTACAAGACCTTATGAGTAGTGTTAAGAAGAAGGTTCGAGCATTTGGATATGGAATTGAAATTGAATAAAACAAACATGGGAAAATATTCATAACATGTTTTATTTGACTCAGTGAAAGTTTGAAGATAATTGGTTGAATGGGTGAATTTAGCCGACTATTTGTGTGTGTCGCAATTCGATTCCGTACACTCTTTATCCATTGCTTTCCTTCATTTTCCATCTGATCCTCACTCCTCGTTTTTTTTTTTTCATCCTTCCCTAGATCAATCACCACATATACATCCATTCATTCCTCCCCCACACCACAACACACTACATACCCCTGTTGTATCCTCAGCTTCTCACTTCACCATCACTTCCTGTAACACTCAACTCACCCCCCCATTCCTCCGTTAGTTTGTGTCATTATTTAACTTTAATAACCACCTTTTTCTGCTTCCCGCTGTCTTTTCAATTTTCCTCTCTTCCATCCAAAATAAAATCATCTGTATCGCGGTAACGGATTGACGCACAAATAAGATTAATACATCAAAACGAAGGTAATTTACTGTACTGTACTTTACTTTAATACAAATCAATTCTCTTCGTTTTTAATGAAATTTTTCACTTTCTTCTTTATTCCTCCCAGCATATGCTGCACACCTCCGGAGTCAACTTCCTTGGCACATTTGTTCCACATTTCCCGAGCCGTTTTTCCACTTTTCTTAAGCTTCCGCTTCATTATTGCCTAAAATCTCTCGATGGGCCAGAACTGCGGGCAGTTGGGTGGATTTATGTTTTTATCGATGAAATCTACGTTATTATCGCGGTACCACTGGATGACTTCTTGGCTGTAGTGGCTACTCGCCAAATCTGGCCAAATCTTCACGGGATCTTTATGGGCTTTAATGAAAGGTAGTACGCGGCCCAGCAGCGTATTTTTGTGCGACTTTATTATCTGACAGTCCAGGGTTTGCTCTGACGGTTCTCAACACCTTCTGGTTCAGCTTGCGGTCATATGTTCCACTACGGCGCTTACCGTGAGGCACTCGATCCTCGCTCTTTTGCTCCCTGAAACGTTCGAGCACATCATACACGGTTGATTCGGCGATTTTCAACAATTTTGCGATTTTTATTGCGGACCACGTTGGATTATCAACGTGGGTGTGCAGATTTTTCTCTTCTCTCGGCTTCCATCTGGAATAACTTTAGACTCACTGCACGAAACACCGTGAAATTAATGCCACAAAAAATAGGCGCCTAGGTTAACAAACCGCTGTAGAAGAATTCTTGCAGCGGTCACTTTCCATGCCACTGCAACACAATAAGTGATTCCGGATTCTAACTGGATAGAACTTTATCAAAGATCCAAGTTGTCCGGTATATATACACTGATAGGCAAAATAAAGTGCCCACCTCGTTGTTTTTTCAATTTCTCTCATTTACTTGGTTCAAATTAGAGTAAACACACTGTATTTTTTTTATTATCTTATTTTTTATATTCTATTTAAGTTTCACTTATGGAAAACTGAAAAAAAGGAGTTTTACTGAAAGAAAAAAAAAATCAATTTGTGTTGAAAAAAAAAACAGTGACAAAATAAAGTGCCCACTTCAAAAATCGATATGTTTTCGATAAGTTTCCATTGGAAGACCCCTCGATTGTTTATGTTTTGATATTTTGACATGTTTTGAAGCAAACGGCTCAACCTGGTGCATTTGTATTCGTGATCGCATTTGATTCAATTGAAAAAAATGGAGAACGCAGTGCTTTCGAAAGCAATTCCCTTGTGTATCCGAAAATTGGTCGTTCGTGATGTGCAAAACGGTGAATCGCACCGGGCTGTCGCTAAGAAGTACAGTATCAGTAAGGCAGCGGTTGGCAAAATTCTTCTGAAGCTTAAAACGTTTGGATCAGTGGTGGATCGCCCTGGCAGAGGCAGGTAGCGGAAAACGGATGCGAGAACGGACACCAAGATCATGCGCGAAGTCAAGAAGAACCCTAAGGTAACTGTCCGCGAGATCCAGGAAACCCTTCAGTTATCAGTTTCCGGTCGAACTGTTCGTCGCCGTCTCGTAGCACAGGGGTTGAATAGCAAACTTGCCCGGAAGCGCCCATTTATCAGCAAGGCAAACAAAGCCAAACGGCTTAAGTTTGCTAAGGAGCATGCTGATAAGCCCCTAGAGTTCTGGAAAACGGTTCTCTGGACGGACGAATCAAAATTCGAGCTGTTTAACCGAAAGCGGCGGGTTCGTGTTTGGTGCAGATCGGGAGAGGAGCTTCAGGAGCGCCACATCCAAGGCACGATGAAGCATGGAGGAGGAAATGTGATGGTCTGGGGGTGTTTTTCGTGGGGTGGAGTGGGAAGCATTGTGAAAATCGACGGGATAATGACGGCAGATTCTTACATCAACACCCTGCGAGAAAATCTGGAGGTTTCGCTGATCCAGACGGGCCTTGAAGAGAAGTTCGTATTCCAGCAGGACAACGACCCGAAGCATACTGCCAAGAAGACCAAGTCTTTCTTCCGGTCTTGTCGGATCAAACAGCTCTAATGGCCTCCACAAAGCCCGGACCTCAATCCCATCGAGAATTTGTGGGCGATTCTCGATGCCAGGGTTGACAAAACTGGTGTTACCAATAAAAATAACTATTTTGAAGCCGTGGAGCGCGCCTGGAAAGAGCTAGATCCACAGCACCTAAAGAACCTGGTCGAGAGCATGTCGAAGCGCCTGCAGGAGGTCCTGAAGGCCAAAGGAGGACACATCAATTATTGAAATTCTTTTATTTTATTATAATTTATGTTTTCTGTAGCCTAAATGAAGTGGGCACTTTATTTTGTCACTGTTTTTTTTTCAACACAAATTGATTTTTTTTTCTCTAAGTAAAACTCCTTTTTTTTCAGTATGCCATTAGTGAAACTTAAAAAGAATATAAAAAATAAGATAATAAAAAAAATATAGTGTGTTTACTTTAATTTGAACCATGTAAATGAGAGAAACTGAAAAAACTATGAGGTGGGCACTTTATTTATTTTTTTTTAATATCTTTATTATAGTGGCTTTCAGCCTCCTGGGCTGGTTCGCCATGGGCAATTTATTTTGCCTATCAGTGTAAATTTTTTTATTTATTTATTTATTCATTTATTTATTTATTCATTTATTTATTATTATCACCATCTTCGAAAACAAAATTGTATAGATTGTATTTTTTTTATGAAGGTTTACTGGCGGTACTCTGAATAGAGTAGAAATTTCTACGCCAGGCTTTTGATGATATCGTTGCGTAAATCCTTTCGAATCAGTTTTGCCAGCTGTTCACGGAACATGTCGTCCAAGAAGACGCTGTTGCAAATGACTCGGAAGGAGGCACGTTTGGGAATTTTGAATCCATTCGTCTTATGTTTTTTCTATTGTCTTATGGTTAGTCAGTGTTACGTTTCCAAGTTTAATACGACGTTTCGTAATTTCTTCAGTCTTTTGTAGTGCAGTCCGTGAAGTGTGTCATTTATGTGAAGAAATTTTCTATTGTTCCTTGTGTGTTAGAGTAATCCATAGGATCTTCAAATAGTTCCAATTCCAATTTGGCTTCATCGTCCATTTCCGATGTGTACTCTAAGACTCTAATTTTCTTCAAAACTGGAAAAAAATGGCATGTGGGGATTTTCGAGGCAAGAAATGTTTCTACGGTGGTTCTACCATCAACAGCAAAATTTACCGCACCGAGTGCCTCCAGAAGCGTCTGTTGCCCTTCCTGCGGTCCCACAAAGGTGAGACATTATTTTGGCCGGACCTGGCATCATGCCATTACGTGCGATCGACGTTGGATTGTTACAGAGACAATAACGTTGTTTTTGTACCAAAAACCGCCAACCACCCAAATTCACCAGAGATTCGTCCGGTGGAAAGATTTTGGGCCAAAGTTTGAAAATCGTCCAAAGTGTTTAAAAACGAGCTGGAGTTGAAGAAAGAAGGAATGAAAGTGACCAAAAAAGGTCGGCTCCACCATTGCACAAAATGTAATGAGGGGTCTTAAGGGAAAAGTGCGGGCTTTCAGCGATGGAAAAGAAATTGAATAAAGTAATTATGCCGAAACATAATCTATATGTATTAATTCATTCTCTGAAAGTTTCAAAAGAATTCAACTTAAAATAAATTTCTGGCGAACACTTTTGTCTGGTACATTTTGTTCGAGTACAGGCCTTAAAAAAATAAATCCAAACCACGATTTGGACCACCGTTGATGATGCCTTAAGGGAATAAATAAGCACATACTAGCTATGTTTTTGCAAATTTGGTTTATTCAACCTCTTCTCCTAGGCCCGAACCTTGGACCCATAAAATTCTGTGCAACACTTGCGCCATCTTTCTTACACTTACACTTTCTTTTCCGGAGCTTGCTCTGCATGATCGCTCAGAATTTTTTTTTCCATTGGGCCAAATTCTGGCGAGTTTGGCAGATTTGCCTCATTAGTCACATAAGCAACATCGTTGGCTTCGTACCACTCCATCACTGGTTTCGCGTAATGGCACGATGTCAGATCCGGCCAAAACATAGTGTTACCGTCGTAGACCGGAGGAAGGGCAGCAGGCGTTCTTCTTTATATATTTGGCCGTTGATGGGGCCGGTCGTTATGTACGGCTTGCTGAATTTGACGCACCCACAGATCGCCTGCCACATCAAGTACTTCTTGGCAAATTTGTCGACCATCTTCTTCCGGATCTTCTCCGGAACATCCAGGTGGAAACGAAAAACTCCAGGGTGGGGATCTTCTTGGCGTCCGCTTTAATGTAAGTCCCGTCCATTACGATGCATTTCGGCTGCACCAACCACTTGCGGTATACTTACCGTATGATGTTTATCGGTTCGGTTAGGCACCTTCCTTACCTTGAAGACATGAAGTCCGGCCCGCTTCATTGTCTGCCGGACGAACCAGACGGAAGAATTGACCTTCTTGGCCACGTCACGAATCGAATGGGTCGGATTGCGCTTGAAGTAATCCCTCGCCTTCCTTGCGTTCACAGGATCGCTTGTCTTCGCTTTTCTCCCAGCTCGCTGCTGGACCATCTGGGTCTCCTTGGACGATTTAACCACACGGATCGAATTGTCGATTCCCAACTGTTTCGCGATCCACCTGTGTGCCTGGATTCTCCACGACTGCGCCCCTAATATTTTGTCGAAGCACTTCTTGCTTGGAAGCCATCTCGGTAACCACTTGACAGATTGTGACAAAGTTTTGTACATGTAAACATTACACTCTTACTAGTTCTACCAAAAATTTCATCAATTTTTATCCATGCAATTAAAAGTCATATACAAAACAAAGTTTTGCATTTCTTTCGAGTACAATCTTTATTTCATTACTTTTGAATTCAATTGAATGCGAAATAAGGTAAAATATGTAGTTGTCAAGAAAATCACTGAGAATAAAATCTAATAACATTTGCAAAATTCATTATTATCCTCGGAGCATAAACTCCACTACCGATACCCAATTAACACACAATGATTAATAATTGTTTGTTTTATAAATGTATTGCAAATCATGTCTTGTTCAGATCTAGTTTGGATCTCTCGTATTCTATAAATAAACCTTACCAACGATTGTGTTAAAAATACTTTTTTAACTGCTGGAAGTGGTTCAGACTTTGTCATTCTTCTTAAAATCATTGTTCCATACATTTATATAACATGAACTGGACAAGATTTTATAGGTAGTTCTAAATACTGTTGAAATTACATTACACCAACGATGTTTTGCAAAACGTGTTCTTTTTTTCTCATAAAGATGAATTGGTTGTACAAGATTGTGGTTTTACTGCCAACGGGAAGCATATCATAGATACTCAGAGTTTACGTTTCAACAATCGGAGTTGGCTTAGCAAAGAAGTTACAACCCTATCACGCCAAGGATTAGTGTTCAAATGTCATGCTTGGCGTTGTTATATTTATGTATGAGTATGATTTTTATCCATTCTATGTTTTATAATGCTTCACTTTTTGCACTTTTTACGTCATATTAAAGTATGAAATAAAGTGTTATACACTCACATTACCCCGATTACCCGTATTTGTCATTTAACAGTACTTTTAACTTTAACTTTTTAACTTAGTTCAGCTATGTATACACGGGGCTTTCATGGCTCCATCGTAGTCTGGATCACTGCTATGCTGACACATCGCTGCATTGTCTCTAGATTAGGCGAATCAACAGTTGAAGTAAGTACAACAAAAGGCTGTCAAAAGGTGCGCTCTTACCACTTTTGCGGTTTTTAATTGTTGATGATCTGCTGAATAACTTGGTGGCAATGGGCTATGAAGTCATAGACTACGCGGATGACATCATAATAATAATACGGGGGAGCATGATGCAACGTTATCAAACAGAATGCAATGAGCATTAAACAACACTCTTGCTTGGTGCAGGAGGGAGGGGCTGAATGTAAACCCTTCAAAAACAACTCATGTAATTTTTACAAGAAAAAGACTCATCAACATAAAGGCACCGTCTTTAGATGAGGTACAGTTGACTTTCTCCTCTCAAGTTTAATATCTAGGAGTCATACTAGATCGGAAACTGAATTAGAGTAAACACTTAGAGCATGTTGTTAACAAGGCAACTGCTGCTCTTTGGGCCTGTCGGAGAGCGATTGCGAAGAAATGGGGACTGAGGCCTGGAATAATCCGTTGGATTTATCTGGCAGCCATAAGACCCAAGATATCGTATGCTTCTCTACTCGGGTGGCCCAGAACCAAAATAAATTCAGCTCAACGAGAACTGGCTAAACTGCAACGTTTAGCAACTCTTTCGATAACAGGCGCTATTCGAATTACTCCCACTATCACTCTGGATGCCATAATGCATCTGTTACCCTTGCATAAATGTGTATAGGTAGAGGCAATTAAAATTGCCTTAAAACTTAGAAGGTACAAAAGGATCTTTGAGGGTGACCTGACAGGACATTTACAAATAATAAAAAAATGTCAACATAAATCCGTTGGTGACACAAAATGAAGACTGGATGCAACAAAAACCCATCTTAGATATACCATACAAAGTAACGATCAATGATCGGAACACGTGGGAATCTGGTGGGCCAACAGTTTCACCAGGATCTATTGTATTTGACACAGACGGTTCTAAAATGGGTGATAGAGCTGGGGCTGGAGTGTATGGACCCAGGACTAAACTCGCCATACCAATGCACTATGGTACAAATAGCCAAATTTCACGACAAAAATCGATAACTCGAAAACCATTAACTTTAGACATATGATGTCTTTAGAAGATTTAATTTAAAAAAAAAGACCAATCTTTTAATTTGAGTGGTGACTAGGGTGGTCCTTTAATGTTCATAATAAAAATTCCAACTTTTTATTCTTATGCTTTAGAGGAATTGTTGCTCCTGGAGAACTGTAGATAATTTAATTTAATGAAACTTTGCCCAAAAAACCTAACTTCTGTCTCATCTACGTTTCGTTTTATAACAGTTTTTCTAACTGTCCTTAGGGGGGAACTTGGAAAAAAAAGCTTTTTTGCTCTTATTTTTTTTTCAATTTGAAGTTGAAAACTTTGTTTAGATGTCTTTTAGGACATAAAAGGACGCACATTTTGAAGATACAAGATGGTTGCTAGTTATTGTATAAAAAAAGTTATAGAGGTTGAAGTGTAAAAAAATATGTTTTTTTAAGACATCTTACTCACTTATTTGCAAATATTTGCAAACATGGATTATGTGAACTGAAACTAAAAACTTCCATCTACAAGACATATGCAAAATCGTTTGTTATTTTTTGTCCCCTTGTGGAGCAAAACTCATTTTAAAATTGGTTGTTTTGCATTATTTCAGCATAAATTTCGATCTGCAGCATCAAAAATTATCATCTAAGTGCCTAACAACGTGAGATTTTTATGAAAATGTTTATATTTTTATGTTAACCCATCTCCATTTATTTATTAACATTTATATCACAGACAAACAGACATCACACATTGACAATTTTGCACTACAAATCATCGTCACTAACACACCTGCTGAGCAAATTTGCACACTGCATCTGGAATAAACCAGTCAAAAAGATTAATTGTTCCAAGCGTGAAAAACACGAATGCACTGCTGAAACTCAACAAGCGCGAATTAAGTGTGTATGTAGACATATTAACCGGCCACTGCCCATCTCTACATTTCCTAATGAAGCTAAAGAAGATTCATTCTGAAGAATGTCGGCTCTGTGGGTCCGAAACTGAATCCTCAGAGCATCTACTTTGTGAATGCTGTTTTCTCATTAATAAGAGGAAACGTTATTTCGGGAGTTGCATTATGCAACCTCGAGATATATGGTGGAATATAAATCCCAAGAAGGTACCGGAGCAAAGGATTATACCAAATTGATAACAAGTTCTAATACCAGGTTATCATTTTTTGATCACTGAATATGTTATCATTGAGGCTGAAAAACAGCCAAAATAACAGAATGAATAACAAAAAAATACTCGTTGAATATCATAATAATAACTTTTTTGGTTATCACTGCGAACAACTTGATAACAAACCCTATTTTGTAAGCAAATTTATTGAAATAGTTTCAAATTATGGTATCAATTTGAAATCAAATTCTCATGCTAATAACTGGAAAAATATTTTCATTAAAAGCAAAATTTCTTGTTCAAATATGCTGGAAATATTTATAGTTTTACAATTCAACTTATAACGTTCATAAAAAATAGTGTTTTCAAAATGATAACATATGATAACAAAATTTGCCAATGGTGATAACTAAATTTGTTATGCAATAACAGTGGAAATCTAAACGATAACTGGGATAACAGAACTTGTTACTTATATGATATCAGCTTGTTATTTTCCTTTGCTAGGGTAGTTGCATTCATTATGGATGCTATTCCGGACTGGGGTATATCGCTGGCCTAAAAAACATCCTCCAGTCCTAAATACTGGTGGATGTAGAAATTAACTGCGCACAATAAATGGGTCTTACCACAATAGGTCAATAAATGACCGCAGTGAGTTTGTACCCCGACAGAAGAAGAAGAAGAAGAAGCCTTTTAACTTGTTTATTACAAACTGTGTTGCTTGCGATATATAATGTCTCGTGCTGCAATCTTCATCTGAGAACTACTGGAAAACCACCCTTACACACATTAGACCAAACATCCGCAACGAGGAAACAGCTCATATCCGTTTTTCGTAATCATTAATTCCAATCCCCCTCTGACGGTTATCCTTTCCCTTCTTCCCCCACATTCCGAACCATCTTTTTCCGCTTCTGTTAACGCTAAATTAATTCCGCCAACTCGAGCTGACCAATTCAATGGCAAATGATTATTGCTGATCTGACACGACCTCCGACGGGTCGTCATGTCCACGGTCCAGTTGATTAACAATCGAATCACACAATTGAGCCGGAACAGTCTCGTTTCTTATTTTTATTATTTGGTTAAAGGAACACGTGGCAGCCACCCACCCACTTAACCATATGAGAAAACGACAATTCGCGGCGTCGGTCGATCTGTATTCTATTAAGTCATATAGAAAGCAATAAAAGAGCCGACCCGTGAAGTCACTCGAGTGCCATAAGTGCCGATTTTCTCAGCGGGAGAGCTTACTGACACACACACACTCGAACACACCCCATTACTTGATTGCGGAACGCCTCCGAATGGGCTCTATATTCACATGTTTCTGAATATGGAGCAGCCCCCAAACCGGCGAAATGATGAGATAATCTTAATTTGATCTAACTTTTCCATTTCTTCGGTTGACTTGCGCTCCTGCCATAAGCCATAGCGACGAGAAGGGAGTGCGAAATGGAAATTGAAAACAGACATTTGGCCAACGAGACTTTTGTTTTACCGGAGAAGGTGGTGTGGGGGGGTAGGAATTCAAGTGAAAGTTTTCTTTTATTGCCCAAACTTAGTTTCTTCGGTTATAGGCCTAGTTGGGAAGTAACCTGTTGGAAGGAACTTAAATTGAATAAAGTTTTTGCGGTAATGCTCTTGAAAAGACAGTTATTCCCGTGCTAGGTGGGAAGGGTTGTCAGAGAGATTTCGGTGCGAAAAACATTTTAATTGGATTAAACATAAAAAAAATCTACCGATCTGTGATTGGATTAGGATGCCAAATCGAGTGACGCTTCGAAGGTTTGGAAGATATTGAATTGCGATGTTGTTTTGTTTTATTTGACCATGCGGATTTATTTTCATGAACCTTCACTGTTCGACATCATAATCACAAGTTTGTTTAAAAATGTCGTCAGACTGTAGGACTAGTATGATTTGTGAATTATTCTTCGGATGTTTCTATTTTTTGGTGGATGTTCACAATTCTTTGTTTATTTTAAACACAAATGCTGGGTTGCCGGACCTTGACGGACATCGATTGGGGAGACATTAATTTGCACATGTCAGTTGTGGGGTGAAAAATATTGGGCGTCTCCATATACGGCCTGTATTTTGTTTGAAGAAAACAGAAAACCCGTGGCCTGATTTCAGGGTTGCCAGCATTTTAATGATCTTTCAATTTCAATCAAGTAGTCTTCCACTTATCTACACCTTCAGTATTTTTTAACTACTTTGTTTTTTTAATGACTTCTACGTTTGGAGAATTACAAATTTGACGTATTTTACAACCTTAGAGTAATTTTTCAAACAGACGTATCTGATTTTGCAAACAAAGGGGGGAAGTAAGATTCAAACGTAAGTTTCTCAAAACTCTTAGCACTCTCACGGAAAGCAGCATCACCATCATGTTAGGGAAATGTTATTCCTTGTGTTGGTGGCTCTTGTTTGCATGAAAGTGTTGAGGGTTTTAAGAATTAAACGTTTGAGTCTTACTTTCCCTCTTTGTTTACAAAATCAGATGCGTCTCATTGAAAAAGTATTCAAGAAATATATGTTATATAACATTTTCCACTATGCCATGTTTCTCGCAGTGAGGTTGACGGGAGCATCGGCACCAACAGCCAACTGCACCAACGCCTCTCTGGGCAACGACTGCTCACCAGTGCACCCTCCAGGATGCATGCTGCCGCCAACTTCGATCCAACAGCCTCTGCTTAGCTCCACGACTGCCGAAAAACTAAATCAAAATGCAAAGGTGTACCCCTTATATGACATTCATGGCTGCCTAAGAGACGTTCCTTACTTAAATATGAAGTCTGTGCACGGTAAGGACTGTGTATTTGGTAAATTTACTCTGAAAAATCGACATTATCTCATATTTGCGTTAATTTTATTATGGAAAAATGTTATTATGTTGCATGTAAGAAATCAATAAATTTAAATATTGGAATCAAAGCGTAGAAAATGTCTTAACCTAATGCTGCAAACATTTTGGAAATCGATCGTGAAATTACTTTGTAATTAACGTTCAAAAACTGACCGTTTTTCGTGACGCTCCAAATTTTCGCAATTTGTATGTGTACCCCAGTATCGAAGACACAGACGTAGTCCTACGTCAAAAAAAAAAAAAAAATCTGGAAAATGTTATGCGGAAAATTGCGAATTTGTGAGGTTTTTCATAAATAAGTCTCTGTATCTCGACGTTTTGACGTTTTTTAGTGTAGGTGTCTCTGTTAATTTTTTTTTGCAATATTTTGAACAACTTTGCCATACATATCAAAGCTCTATTTCGAGAGGTTTTTTGGGTGTATTATTCACATTTAGTAGATTTTCTTACGTTTGACGTTAACACACTACCCCCTCTTTTCCTTTTTGGGAATTTTCAAAACCCCCCCAAGTTTTTTTGAGGGGGGGTGGGGTTTTGACCAAAGTTTACGCCCCTTCCAAAATTTCAAAAAAAAGTATGGAAAAAAAGTCAACGAGGGGGAGGGGGGGGCGGGGGTATGAGATTTTCAAAAATAAGTCTACGTGGTTTATGAACCGGCCCTTATCATCCAGCACAATGTGCTCAACAGATGGGGTAGGTGTGTTGGTGACGATGATTTGTAGAGCAAAATGTTCAATGTGTTATGTCTGTTTGTCTGTGATATAAATGCTAATAAATAAGTGGAGATGGGTTAATATAAAAATATAGACATTTTCATAAAAAAAAAACTTGCGTTGTTACGCTCTTTGATGATAACTGTTGATGATGCTGATCGAATATTATGCAGAAAAAATGCAAAACTACCAATTTTAAAACGAGTTTTTCTCCTGACGGGGACAAAAGGGGACAAACAATTTTGCATCGATTTTGTAGAGGGACGTTTGCACTTTCAGTTCACGTTTTTTGTGTTTGCAAATATTTGCACATAAAGGAGTAAGATATCTTGCAAAAACGTATTGTTTTTACACTTCAACCTCTACAACTTTTTTTTATACAATAACTAGCAACTATCTTGCATCTTCAAAATGTGCGTCATTTTTTGCTCTATTTCAAATTCAAATTGAAATAAAAAAATTACAGTAAAATAACTGTTTTTTTAAAGACCCACCCTAGGGAAAGTTAGAAAAACTTTTATGAAACGATACGTAGATGAGATAGAAGTTAAGTTTCTTGACCAACGTTTCATTAAATTAAAATATCTACAATTCTGTAGAAGCAAGAAATCCTCTAAATCATAGGAATAAAAAGTTAAAATTTTTATTATGAACATAAAAGGATCACCCTAGTCATCAACCAAACTAAAAGATAGATCTTATTTTTTAAATTTAATCTTCTTAAGACATCATGTGTCTAAAGTAAATGATTTTCGAGTTATTGATTTGTGTCGCGAAATTTGTCCATTCGTCATAGTGCATGGATGATGAGACTTACGTCAAGGCAGACTTCCGGCAGCTTCCGCGGCTAAATGTTTTAAACCGCCCAACACAAATTTGATGTTCCGGCGGAAGTAAGGAAGAAGAAACTTTCAAAGTTTGCCAAGGGGGCCCTACGATCTTCTGGCCGGATCTAGCTTCGTGCCACTATTCTGTCCTGGAGTGGTTTTTTTTCCTTCTGTAGAGCCAAAACACAACTACATCCACTGATTAGGATTATTGTTGTATGACCCATATTTGATTTGGTGCAAGTCAAATATCCTGTCACAATTAAGGTGTGATGGACATTGGTTGACATAGCCCCTGATTCCAGTTAGGCTCGACTTGTTTCATAAAGTCTAATACCCTACCAGGATCGTTTTGCCAAATTTCTGGGGGCTCTAGTAACCCCTTTCCAAATATTGACATTCTTTGATTGAATAATGCTCCACAGCTGCAGAGTATATGTTCTGCAGTTTCATTTTCAAATTGGCAAAAACGACATTCTGTAGAATGAATTCTACCAATTTTGTTTAGGTGATACCTACTCGGGCAGTGACCGGTCAATAGACCAGTAATTACCCGAAGGTTTTTTTTTATTAAGATTAAGTAAGATCCGGGCTTTTACAGCACTTGGTCTTATAAATTTCTTGGCTTGTCTGCATGTATCCGTAGCGTTCCAGTTTGATTCTACCATGGACAGTTCCCAATTTTTTATTTCAGTCCTCAGAGCACACTCTGGGACTCCACAAAATGGTTCCGGACCAATAAAATTTGATGCTGAACCTTCTCTTGCTAAGCTGTCTGCTTTTTCATTTCCTTCAATACCACAATGGCCGGGCACCCAGTATAGAGTAACTTCGTTCCTACTGGCCAATTGCCTTAAAGAAAGAATGCTCTCCCACACTAGCTTAGATTTACATGTAAAAGCTTTAAGCGCATTGAGAGCTGCTTGACTATCGGAAAAAATGCAGATCTTTGCAAATCTGTATTTCCTCGTTAAACAAATATTCACACATTCGATAATGGCATGAATTTCTGCTTGAAATACCGTTGGACTATGTCCCATTGGTATAGTTTTCTTGATTCCAGGGCCATAAACCCCGGCTCCAGTATTTTCTCCCATTTTCGACCCATCCGTGTAAAATACAATGGAACCTGGACGTAAACTAGGCCCACCAGACTCCCATACATAGCGGCTTGATTTAACCACTTTGAAAGGAACGTCGTAGTTTGTCTTCGTTGTCATCCAATCTTCTATTGTTTTAACATCTGAGTTTAGCTTGAAATTCTTAAGGATCTTTAAATGTCCAACCAGATCACCATCTAAAATCTTGTTGTATCGTTTGAATTGCAGGGCACTTTTCGCTGCCTGCTGCTTTATAAATTGGTGTAAAGGTAACATGTTAAGAAGGGCATCCAAAGCAACAGATGGTGTACTTTTCATTGCCCCAGTTATTGATACACAGGCAAGTCTCTGCAGTTTACCTAGCTTCACTTGGGTGGTTACCTCATCAAGTTTAGGCCACCATATAAGCGAAGCATATGTAATTTTCGGACGAACTATTGCAGAATAAATCCAATGGACAGTTTTTGGTCGAAGTCCCCATGTTTTGCCCACTGCTTTACTACATACCCATAAGGCATTTGTACCCTTAGTGATAACCTTGTCAAGATGGGAGTTCCAATTCAGTTTTTTATCCAAAGTAACACCAAGGTATTTAACTTCTTCCGCAAACTGAACTTGAACTCCATTGAGAGTAGGCTGTTTTAAATTTAACTTTCTCCTTTTGGTAAAAGGTACTATAACAGTTTTAGAAGGGTTTACATTTAAGCCCTCTATTCTACACCATTTGACAGTTATATTGAGAGCAGTTTGTAACCGACTAGATATCGTGTCATCAAACTTCCCACGAACTATTATAGCTAAGTCGTCAGCAAAGCCAATCACCTCGTACCCTAGCTCTTCTAGTCTTTTAAGCAGTTCATCTACTACTAAGGACCACAATAAGGGCGATAGGACTCCTCCTTGAGGACAGCCCTTAATCGAACTAATAGTTAGTTGCGCACCTCCAAGATCAGCAGAAATTTCTCGGTCTGTTAGCATCGCCATAATCCAGTCGATAATACAGTTATCCAGGCCCCTTGTTTCCATTGCGGAGCGCATTGAGCTATAGGATGCATTGTCAAATGCTCCTTCAATATCAAGAAATGCTACCAAAGCTACTTCTTTGGCTTGAAGCGATTTCTCGATTTTATTAACTAGCGATTGTAGCGCCGTTATTGTAGATTTTCCAGATTGGTAGGCAAATTGGTTTTTGCTCAAGGGAGACTCTATTAAGCTTGTTGACTTAATAAAGTCGTCCACAATTTTTTCCATTGTCTTTAATAGAACAGAGGAAAGACTAATAGGTCTAAAGGCTTTAGGGGTCGTTTTATCTCTTTTTCCCGCTTTTGGAATAAAGACAACCCGAACCTTTCTCCAAGCTTTTGGTATATAACTCAGAGTAACACTAGCTCTGAATAATTCAGTCAGCAAGGGAGTAAGCAAATCTTTTCCCTGCTGGAGCAGAGCTGGGAAAATTTCATCTCTCCCAGCTGATTTTAATGGTTGAAAAGAACTCAGTGCCCATTCAACACTAGATGGCGTGAAGATTTCACAAGCTTTAAGATAAGCATCTGCTATCCATAAGCGTCCTACTTCATCTAAGTCCTGTGCTTCAGCAAATACAGATGTTGACCCCGGGAAGTGAGCTCTCATCATTACTTCCAAAGTTTCGGTACAATTGACTGTAAAACTACCATCCTCTTTTTTAAGGTTGCCAAGACCATTTGAATGATCTTTTGAAAGAACTTTGTGCAGCCTTGCAGCTGTTGGAGCGTTGTTGATCTCTTCACAGACCCGTCTCCAGTCCTTTCGTTTGGCATGCCTCAATTCTCTGTTGTATTCAGTCAGAGCCTTTTTGTATTGGTCCCAGTCTGAAGTAGCTTTTGCTCGATTGAACATTTGTCTAGATTTTTTCCTCAATTCTGCCAGCTTGTCGTTCCACCAAGGAACATCCCTACTGGATGACCTATGTTGAACAGGACAACTAGCATGATATGATGAGATCATTTTGCCAATGATTTCATCAGAGGCTTTTTCTAATTGGGAACATGTTTTTATTGATGTATCATCAAATGTATTATCGTTTTTTAAATAGAAACGATACAGGTCTCAATTTGTTTTTTTTTGGGTTTCTATAATTTTCTGTGATTAATGATTCGGCTTTATAATCAAACCTAATATGCTTGTGGTCTGACAATGATTCTTCATCAGAAACATGCCAGTTCACAATCTTTCCTGACAAAAGGTCACTGCATATCGAGAGATCGAGAACCTCATCACGATTAAAGTTTATAAATGTTGGCGAATTCCCTCTATTACATATGTCAATATTGTTGGACGAAATGTAGTTCAGAAGATTTTCGCCTCTTTTATTGATATCTGAGCTACCCCACAATGTATGATGGGCATTTGCATCACACCCTATTATAAATTGGGCGTTAATTTTATTACAATGATTTATTAAGTTTACCACTGTCGGAGGAGGAACATCATCAGTGTCTCCAGGAAAATAAGCCAAAGCAATACATAATTCTGTTTTTCCTCGGGTCGTTGGTACCTCCATCTTGATCGCAACAATATCTTTGCTTGTAAATTCAGTAATTGGGACAAATTTTGTCTTCCTATTTACTAAAATTGCTGTCCTAGGTCTGGAGTCACTTTCATCGTATAAAAGCTTACAATTTGGCAAAGAGCAACCCAATATTTACCCTACCATTATTTACCCAGCGCTCTTGAATTAGACCCACGTCGATATTTTCTTTGATTAATCTTCTGCTGAGCACGGCTGATGCACCCTTCGCGTGATGAAGATTTATCTGAATAAATTTTATAAGACTCATTCGGTTGTGTTAGTAATTTATTTATTTATTTATGTTTGTATAGTATGCAAGTGCAATAAAATATCTTAGTTTCGATTGGCTAACCTTGAGTCTTGAGCTTAAAAACATTGACATCGGTTTCGAACTTGCTGAAGCATATATGCGTAGGAGCATCTCCAGATTAAATATAAATGCGATTTAACAAATCCACTGAAACCGAAACATAAAGTCTAATAGAAACTCCATTATGCTTTACTACTCACAGCTATGGATCTAGCCGTAACTCATTTTTTTTGTTCACAACTTTTTCACGTCCTTGCCATCTGCTTAAAAATTAACTGAGGCGTCATGAAAAATTCTTCAGAACTTCAAGAATGCCTTCTCAGAAAAAAATAAAAAACACCTACGCTAGGATAAAAGACCTTTGAGCTTGAAGTTTTTCACCTTGTGCCTAGAACTTCAAAATTTTCAGCAAGAACAAAACCATAGAAACAGAAATAGCCGGCAGCGGTGATTACAACGATATAAATCATTCTGCAGCCGCCGTAACAATTGCCACCGACGACGGGGCGGGCGCTCGGAGTTGCGTTGGTTCGATGGTGGAAAATAATTTTGCAACCCAAAACACTTTCCGCTGTTGGTGTTCTTAGGTCGGTTTGCTATGTAGGTAGATGTGCCTGTTTCCAACATTCCGTAATGTTGCAACAAACGAAACAAACCGTCTGAACTGATAAACGGCAGTGGGCAGAGCAGAACTTGAACCTCGAGCGATGTTTTTTTTTTGGCACCTCTCAACGGCGAAGCAATTATTTTTTGCTTGGTCTGAACTTGTGGAAGTTTTCCATTTTTTTGCCTTAGCCTTAACCTTGAAACCAATGCACGGTGGATTAGGTTGGAGAAATTGTTCGAAAGAAATGGTGTCGCCTAGAACAATTTCATTAGAGTGTGGAGTCGATTTTATTATGTCTTATTTTGTGGCCATTCAATTTACCGATTTTGTCAACTGTGGCACTGACTGTCTGGGAATGCCGACTAGCTTCAGGAGAGAGCGTGCTAAAATTGCTCGTCAAATTCCCATGGGACTTAATAAGAATTTTGCGCGCCGTACGACAGCAGTGGGCTGATATTTCTTGGTAATGTGGCGTGGTGGAAGAGGATTACATGACGCTGATGATGATGGAATGCCGAACAACTGGGGACGGATTAGAATTCAGTATTAAATTGGACACATTTTGATTTGCTTTAATGATGAAAAATAAAGATGACAAATTGCACTCAAGAGGATTGAGTAAAACTTGTTAATCAATATTGAAGCTGATTTCCTCTCAAAAAAGATCATTGCACTTGTAACTGTCGTGTCCTTATCAGCAGTTCAATCACCATTCCAGTCGAATAAGTTCCACCATCAATTTCTCATCAGCCAGTCTGTCTCGTCGGAGCAGAGAATCGTTGTCATCCCGTGACACAAATTCAATCATCGTATCCTTCCTACTCGTCAGATTTTCAATTTTCGCTGGCTCTCTTGAGACATCGAACTAGAGACCTAGCCATACCGCTGTCGTCAGATGACAGAGTTGATCAACTCCCTTCAAACCCACGCTACCAAGAAACAAAAAAAAGTCTATTCCAGAGGTCCTCTTGTCATTCTACTACTCGCTGAGGATGTGTCTCCAGCATGAATGGCGAATGGTGTCTTTTGTGATATGTTCGTTTGAACGGTTTCACTCGCACAGGTGTTTGATGGAGAGTTATCACTTTTCAGCAGCTTCATTCACAATCGTCTGAGACAATGATGCTCTCCGTCTATCTCAGGACAGGTGACGGTCATATTGGGCTTGAACTTAACTTTCAATTGGAAGAAGTTCATGATGTTTTGAATAAATAACAGAGATGCTTCCCCTTGGGATAACTTGGCAAGAAAGAGCTTCGCATGAATTTAACTTCCACGAAAATGACCCTTTGCTCAATTTCAATATTTTCCAATTTAATTTTCAGACTGCTGTATTCTAACAGAGCTATGAATACTTTTCTCTTCAGATCTTTCACTAGTAAACTCAGAAACTCAGAGTGTCATTCGAGAGTGATATCACGTTTCCTAGATCGCTCTAGAAAGTTCAACCGTTTCGCGATTAAAACCGCATCAAAAAAAGTTGAAGTATCATTATTTGGTAAAGTTGCATGTGTGCTTTCTAAAATCGGTCGACATTATTAGCAACTATTTGTGTTCAAATGGAAATTTAATAAACTATCGAAATCTCCTGAATACACGTGCTGATATGAGTGGCCGAAACAAACGAACAGCCATGGATAAGTGCCTGGGCTGCAACAGTGAGATAAAGACAGATGATAAAAACGTTAAATGTTTGTTCTGCAGTAACTGTTTGCATATGAAATGTGCTGGATTGTCTGAGACAGGTTATGATAAGGTGCAGAAAAACAATTATTTCTACTGTTTCACTCAGTGTGAGTCGTCGCACACAAATAATTTAAAAAAATGGATGAACTGCTTACATCGGTAAAAATTCTGCAAGCCCCTGTCAATAAGATCGATGAAAAGTGCGAAGAAAACATGGAATGCTTGAAGAAGACTGACCAGATGATGATGAAATTTAGTGTGTCACTGAGTGCGCTTACTGCAGCTCAAACGGAAATGCAAAAATCTGTGCAAGAAGTGAAACCTTCACAGGACCCCCCCAAACACATTTTTAAAAAAGGCCGAATTTTTATAAATGGCTCCCAATACCTGACCAAACCACCCTCAAGAACGAACTTATCATTAATGGTGTGGCGTAGCCAGGATTTCAAATAGGGGGGGGGGGGGGGGGGAGTTTTTTTTTTTTTTTAGAGAGAGAGAGAGAGAGAGAGAGAGAGAGAGAGAGAGAGAGAGAGATAATAACATCGTCTCCAACCAGTGGTTGCACATACTGAACAATTAATATTAACGGACACTTAACGGACAATACAACGCCCGGTGGACCAGTAGAGTAGGGTCATTTTCATGTTCCGACAGATGGAGCGGGAATGGAGCCCCAGTTATGTGACATTACGCCTGAATGCGGGTGGATTATCTTCTCTACTCTCACCCAAAGTATTTGACAATACCCGTCCGTTTCTTGCAACAAGATTAAACAATTCTAGGCTTGTTCTGGAATAAAAAAAAAACGATTTTAAAAACTTTCGATTTTTCCCATGTTTTTAAATCAAACCACATTGAATGCCAAACATTTAACGGGTCATGTTGGATTTTTGTATAGAATAACCACCGAATTTGTTTGCAGTTTGTACTGAAAATGTACTTTTCATCCGCGATCCTCTCACCCAAAGCAACACAGAAGAAACACCGTTTTTTACTCACCATGCTCACACCGTTTGAATAGATTATATTTTTTTAATGGTTGTTCAAATAATAAGTGATTAGCTTTTAACAAACATACATTTTGAGTTTTGGTGGTTTATAGCTTATGGTTTGTGTCCCCTTTGCTCACCTTTAGTATAATTATTTTATCTGATATTTTCTAAACAGGAACATCAAACATAACCTTTTAAAACGACGTAAGTAACAAATGTAAGCAAGCTGTATTTTTTGTGCTGAATGGTTGCTACTAGCATTCTCAACACACGAGTAGTTAGTAAATAATTTAAGAAATTTTATTCATCAATGACGAAAAGAAATTCATATGCGTTCCAACAGCTATTCCTCAATATTTTAAAAATAATTTATATACACATCTGCATCTGCGTTTTGAAATTTGAACCGATTTATCTGATATGATCCAACTGAAACACGTTCTGTCGAAACACGGTATATGTAGCAATCATGTGTATCTGAGTAGTATGAAACCAAAACGGTGTATCATTGAATTACATTAAAATTGTTGTTCAAATTCGAGAAATACAACCATTTTGCATATTTTTCTATTCGTGGTTATTTCAGCTGCATGAAAAAACATTCGTTTTGTTTTGTTTGCTTGTTTTTTTTAATTACATGCTGGAAAATATTATACTTACTTTTGAAAAACTTTCGAATGTCCATTTATGGTACTTCTGAATAAAATGAATCAAATAACTGCTTTAGACTGCTTATAATTAAAAAAAAACCGTATGTATTTTACCCGATGATTCGTTTTGTTATGAAGGTTCTTCTATTTATAAAAACGCGCAGAACCATCGCTTATTCTTCCGGTCTTCCTCTAAACTCTCCACCGATTGCTTGTCGATCTGCCAAACTTGGAAGACATCTGCATGGAGTTATCTCAAATTATAATAATCCGTCCAATCTATCACAAAACGTTGCGATTGGTTGAGCGGACTGGAGATAATGAAATCCATTTGTATAAGGCCAAGTCTCTCCCGGTTGGCATTAAACCGATGAGCATGGATATCAATAGAAACATAAAGTTACCAGAAGGCACAAAATGCATCTACGGACTCTTATTTTTACGAAATCCCTCAATTTCAATTTTTAATGGATTAGCATAGATTGTTCATTAGATACTTCAACTTGATTGATACAGTTATTAGTTACAGCAGTGCAATAGATTGTAGAATACAGTAGTAAAAATTGTAAGTTACGAAAAAAGAGTTTGGTTCGAGCATCGGCTGTGAAAGGTTGTGTCGATGCTTTATTACGCACTATTTTCCTATCGAGCATGGAGCGTTTCGTGTTGTTTCGGTTATCTATAATTCGGTGTAACGAGTGATCGAGTGAGCACATTAAGAGAACAACAAAGCGTCTCTCAAGCGTTCATAAAATTATCCTTGTTTTCCTAACGGAAAACCACCATCACACTTTGTGAGTGGCTCCAATAGCATCCTTATTATTGGTTTAACTCAGATCAAATCGGATTTCCAACATTATAAAAAATCACCTTGTTTTTCCGATGAAAAAACACTATTACACTTTGTGTGTGGCCCCAATAGCATCCTTACTGTTGTAATCGGTTCGAATCAGAAATCGGTGCTAGTATTTAAATATTTTACTAAACGAAGCGTGAATTCAGCTTATTGTTTACCAAAACGAACCCTGCTGCCACCCAATCTTGTCATCCAAAATCCCAGTGATTTCTCGTGGAAGTGCGGCGGTGGTCTCGGCTTCCAATAAAACGTCCAAATAAACGTTAACGCATTCCTACCCTTTCCTTATTTGACCTGCATTCGGGCGAGGCCAGCGCCGGTATTGCCTTAGTTTGGGATCACCAGTTTTACACATTGACCATGTTTGCATCATCTGTTGATCTTCTGAGTAATAACAGCTGAACTGGCAGTAACGGAATAACAACTTCGGGCGGTCAATCATGCTCATTATCCTGCTCATGCTCATAAAAACGGATAAATTCTTTGAATAGGATAAGACAACTGCAACTTCTCGCTCTGACTAGCTTGCTGTTCTGCTTCTCACACGCTGAATCAAACTGTAAGATATGATCAACATATATTCTCAATAATACGAAACTACAGTACCCTAAAACGGGGAAAGCGGGGTAACGGGGCGGTTTGACCCATGCCATGAATAGTTCAAATAAATATTTTTCGTTGATACTTTTTCTAACTATCAACTGTGTTTCTTAATCTAGTATTATTTGGCTTCTGAAAGCTATAGCATAGGTTTGAATATTCAGTTTTTTGATGAACCAAGAACTGAAAATTTTATTGAGCATAGCTTCTTCAACTTTAAGCTAGCGGGGAAAAAAATCAATCAATGCTTATCTAATAGCTAACATTACAGATTAAGAGATATTTCCCTAGAAGCACATTTGTTTCAACCCAGTAAAGGTGACTGCTCTGTGACTCAATTAAGTCACAATAGAGCTGCTGAAACCAGTTTTGACTGTTGTGTGCTGCTTGGGGTTTTAAGATACTTTAGGCTACATAGGTTGGGTTCTAGGTTAAAGGAAAAATATTGTAATAAAATTGTTACTCGTTACTATTTAAAAACTATTATATAATTACAACTTTTTTCTCATGGATGTCAATTTTTTACGCTTTTTTGCTACTTGTTACAAAATCGAGGCAACTTCGCGTAATTTGGCTTTTTTATTTAGGCAAAGGAGCATTCTGACAAACATCCCAAGCAACACAAAATCGTCATATTTGGTTACAGTGACTTGATTGTGACTTAATTGAGTAGTATTGGAGTAACATCAACTGTATTGCAACAAGTTACCTTGCAACCTTCTAGAGATAAAAAATAAATAATAATATATTGAAACAAATAATAAAATTCTAAAAATAAAATCAAAACTTAGGGGGGGCCCCTGGGGGGGGGGCAGCGGGGCCCCCGCCCCCCTCCCTACCCCTCTGTATCAAGACATGTTTTTAGAAGATGGAGGAAGAGAGTGTATTAGTGGCTCGCCGCATCGGAGCGCACAACCCCCCAGAAAAAACAACTTATTTATAATGTGTTGCCCCCCCTCTCTCCCTCTTAGACACCCCCCCCCCAACAAAAACTCCTGTTGTGGGGTGTGTTTTTTCCTCTTATATTGAGAGGCGCGGCGTATAAACAATGATATGATACATGTCGAGTCCACCAATTCTAAAGTCCCCACCGATATTCCCCCCCCCCGAAAGGGAAAATCTCTACTTTTATTAGATCAGTTTCGATACTTCCTCTACCCCGGATGCGGGATCAAGCCGATCCTCCCCTAGTGACAGAAGTCAAAGTCAACACACTCAAATCTTTATAAATGAGAATCTCACAAGGGAAACTAGGATGATCTTCCATGCGGCCAAATCTCTTCGCTCTTCACATGGCTACAAATACGTATGGTGCAACAAAGGGGTTGTTACCTGCAAAAGGGACGAGACTACGGATGTACACATTATTGACGCTGAGGAGGATGTCAACAAGCTTCGGTCTCCTAGAAGATCATAATGTTGGTGCTGTTGCCGATCCTGTTGCTGCTGTTGTTGCCTGTTTCTGATTTCCCTCCACCATGAATACGCATCAAAGCGATTTTTATGCGATGTGAATCGGAATGATAATCTTATTATAAGACAAAAAAGGCACAATGAAATTTTCAACAATACTACGCTGAATGTTCTTTCACTGAATATAAACTCCATCAGAAACAAAGTTGATGAACTACAGCAGTACATATCCAACTATCAGTCCATTATTCAAATAATTTGTATAACGCTTACGCCCTGAAGAGTTATATCTATGCCAGTTGGAAGACTACATTGAAGTATGCTGTCCGAGGTCATCGAGAGCTGAAGGAGGTGCATGTATTCATTTTCAGGTGCATTTCATTCATCATACGCTTGCCTATGAAACGTTGAAAAATGAAGAGTTTCTTAAGGATAGTGAAGTCGTAGTTGCCCAAAGCTTAAAATCGGAGTTGTTTGACGGAAAGTATAAACTTTCTTGACGATCTTCTGGAGACTTACAATGGAATGTTATGTGACGGTGACTACAACATGAACTTGTTAAGTTCCGTTTCTACTCAGTATTAATCAATGCATTGATTGAGAAAAAAAATCTGAATTGTCATTGTGATTTAAATATCAGAGCATGTAAATTTGTATTTCATTGCACACGAAGGAGCCACTTGCATGAAATAGTTCCATCAAAGATAAGTTTTTGCGTACAATATTATCGGCAATGTATGGAATGTCCCAGAACATTACACGATGTATACCGCAAATTCTTATGTTTTGTGACGCTCCATTGATGTGCATGATATTGAACAAAAATTCACACTACTTTTTCGAGCTGTGTGGTTACAACGAATGGTTACTCGTTCCTAAACACTATAGATGCATCCAGTATTACCTATGGAAATAGTTTGTCAGGGTCAATTATCGATCATGGTTCAACAAATATTACTAATTATGAATATGCGTTTGGTTTACATGAGGTCAGTTTTACCGATCATACACAGAAAAAAATAATTAATTTTAACAAGCGCGTAAAATTTCCCCTCGTTTAAATCCAAGCCAAAGGAGGCGTAAACAACGAAATTCCTTGCAATCTTTCATGCATCATACAACAATGTTGGTAATCTTTCATACAACAGGCTGGATTCAGGCGTTATCTGGCTAAAATTTACATGATATATCCCATTATTTTCTGCCAAATCTAGCATTCCCTTTATGTGCATTAGATAACGCAGAAAATTCAATGTTTCTTTTTATCTGTGTAGGCTGATGTTGATAAGTCTTAAAGGTTACCAGAGTGTCATAAAAGATGATCCAGTTATTGAAATTACAAAGTACGATTTTGAACAAGCCTCGTTGGATCTTATTCGGATGATACCTCGAACTACAAATCTAAATGAACTTTGCATTCTAACTTCCAATGTAATTAAAATCAACTCACAGAATGTTAGGGTTAAACAACAACAATCACGTAAAGCTCCCTGGTTAGATGACTTTGTTCTAAATCAGATTCGCATCAGAGAACAGCTCTATCGAAGAACATTGGGATGGCCAAACAATGCTCAAACTAAACTAAATTACCGCAGGCAAAAAACGATGTAACCAAAGTAATGCGTCTAAAGCAAAAGCAATACTACGGAGTTCTGATAGAGAATATTCGTGACAATATTCGAAAAGTATGGAAGATTATGAATGAGATTGTACTTAATAAAAAAACCACAATGTTAGAAAATGCATAAATGAATTACTTATAGAAACCTCAGTAGTGACAGATATGACCAGAATATGTAATGAATTCAATGAATATTTTGTTAACATACCATGTCAGCTTCAAAAAGCACTTCTTAGAGATTATAATAATCAACAACAAATGTGTGTGTGTGTGTGTGTGTGTGTGTCTATGTGTGTCTATACAATCCAACGCCCACCGTCCGGCAGTTTTTTTATGGAAGAAAAATGTTTGCAGTTAAACGAACTGTTGTCGAATCGACAAACACTTTTAGCCCGGGAGTTGGAAGGTGATAGCTCTGTTGGGTTCCAGTGACCCATTTCAGAATGCCTGGTTACTCACGTCCATTCCGAGGTCACTTTCACTTTCAACAAGCCCCGCATAGACACAGTACGAACATCAAATGGATATAGGTACTGTTCATACACTTCCATCATCAAATCTTACTGTTTTAAGGATGGCACGTATTTAGCAGTATCGTTCAAATTTAGTTATAATCAGATAGACCTCATCGGAATTTGTTGCTGATATACAGTCTTCATTTGGACGGCTTCCCTGTGATGCTAAAGGAGGCTTTTATGTCTCTACACTCGATAATTCGGCACATATTTTCACATCATCCTTTTCGAATGGAACAGCCTGAATTCAATAAGTACTTCGCGCAAAAATGAAATTCAACGAAAATCACAGGTAAAAAAGCACTTCTGAGAAAAAATTTACCTATAAATCACAATCATTGTGCAACGAAAGAAAAAAAAAACTTTACAGCTCTCCATCTGTACATCTGAAATTATATGCCAGTCACTCACGCACGCATGCGCGTTAGCTTCGTTCTTTGCTTGTGACCAGCAAATGGCCGTTTTCTACATTGCACTGGCTTTCTCTTTTCTCTCTCCACACTCTGTCAATAATAAAAATCCGCCGCTATGAGGCGACTCTATATCGACTTCTAAACTGCTTATAATCATAAATACTCTAATTTAATCATTTTTCTCCGCGTGGCACAATATTAACCGCACTAACAAACACAATTATGCTGATATTAACTCTTACTCCGGGTGCGGGGCCAAAGCACAAAAAACAAATAAAACGGGGAAAAACTACCGACCATCACAAATTTCAGGAGGGAATCGATTGTAAAGACTGTATTCGATGAAATTTGGACACACAAAATAGGTCACCAAAAATTTTCCTTGAGCCCGATTCTTTTCAAACTTTCTGGAAATAAAGTACTACTAAATGGTTAAGTTTTGACATCATTGGTTTATTGAACCTCTTCAATTTTGGGCAATGATAGGACCGACTTGCTTACTTACTTTTAACCACACTTTCTTTAGTTCAAGTTCATTTTCTATCAGTTTTGGAGTTTTAACGAGCTTTGCCTTCATGATTGCCCAAAATTTTTCAATTGGGCGAAGTTCCGGAGTGTTTGGAGGGTTGACGTCTTTTGGTACAAAAACTACATTATTATCTTTGTACCATTCTATGACGGGCCGGACATAGTGGCAAGATGCCAAATCCGGCCAAAACAGTGTCGGGCCATCGTGAGATCTCAAGAAGGGCAGAAGTCGTTATTGGAGGCATTCGTCCTTGTAGATTTGTCCGTTGACGGACCCAGAGGTGATGAAGGGCTGACTCATTTTGCCGCATCCGCAGATCACTTGCCAGACAAGGAATTTTTTGGCGAATTTCGACAGTTTCTTCTTCCGTACACTCTCCGGAACGGCCAACTTAGAGGTGGCGACGTAGTGTTCCTGTCCTGGCATTTGTTTGGTGTCAGCTTTAATGTAGGTCTCATCGTCCATCACAATGCAGAACGGTTTTGTGAGCCACTCCCTGTACAGTTTTCTTGCACGAGTTTTTGCCACCGAGTTCTGTTTATCGCTCCGGTTCGGTGCATTCTGGACCTTGTACACATGTAATCCAGAACGTTTCATTGTTTTCTGCACAAAATAAACTGAAACTTTCCCCTTTTTCGCAACATCCCTCATCGAAATGTTGGGATAACGCTTAAATTGGTTCAATACCATCCTGGCCTTCTCCGGATTTGATGTGTCACGTTTTTTGCCACTACCATTTTTCCGCTTGGTTGTCTTACGGTCCTTGAACGTTTTGACCACATGAGATACGGTTGAATGTGCGATGCCGAGCTGTTTTCCGATCCATCGATGAGAATCGTTTGGGTTTTTTGAAGTGAGTGCCCAAAATTTGTTGGCGCACTATTTCTTCATTCGAAGCCATCACTGAAATCACTCGACCGATTTTCACGAAACTCATTACACAATTGACACAACACAATGAAATACATTCAGTTAAAATTTCAATAATGTTTACCCACACGCTAAAAAGTTACGAACAATTGCGTGTGTCCAAATTTCATCGAATACAGTCTTTATTCCCCCACACACACCAAACCCCGAGGGGATATTATAATTTTTTTTTTCTTTATTGTGAAATAAAAATATTTTTTTTTTTTTTTTTTTTTCAAAAAAAAAGCAGCAAAAAAAACAAAACATTTTAATAATCAACAACAAATGTGCACTTTAAATAGAAGTATATCAAGGTCAATTGTAATGCTATCAGCCTCCGACAACTAAATTGGAAACTACTTTTGAGATATGAACAGTTCAAGTTCTGCGGGTTCAGAAATCTAGAACTGAAAATTACAGACCAATTTCTATTCTTTCTAATTTGTCTAAGCCCTTAGAAAAACTAATTCATACGAGGTTGCTTGATTTTATTGCTACTAATAATTTAATTAATAAAAATCAGTACGGATTCTTGCCTCGCGCAAACACAACGAGTGCTGTAGTTAACCTGATAAATAATATTCAGACAAACTTAGATCAGAACAAGATATGTTCCGCAATTTTTGTAGATGTCTCTAAGGCATTTGACTGTGTCCCACACGATATGGTACTACAAAAACTGTTCAGATACGGGATACGGGGTAATGCTCATAGGTTGATTAAATCTTTTCTGAAGGATAGGAAACAAATAGTTCAGTAAGATTGACACAGTAGTTTTGAAAATAGGATTCGTTATGGAATACCGCAGGACCACTTTTGTGTATCATTTATGTTAATGATATATTTCAAATTCCTCTAAAAGGTACGATAAACATGTACGCAGAAGATTCGGTGTTTGTCTATAGTGCTGATAACATGAAACAATTATTTGAAAACATGCAACATGACCTAGACCTAATGAAAAAGTGTTTTTTTTAATAACGGTTTAACCATAAATGGCACAAAATTGAAGTACATGATCTTTTCAAGCACAGATCGCTTCAATTCCATTAATTATAATCTTATAATATCTTGGAACCAACCAGTTACAAAGAGTTAATATCCATACTTATTGAGGATTAGTGATTCAACAAAATTTAAAATGGAGTAGTCATGTCGGTAGGATGCATTACAAAATAGTTAAATTTCTAGGAATGCTCAGGAGAACTAGTTACATGCTACCACCAAAAGAAATAAAAAAGGTGTACTATGCGCATATTCATTCTCAAATAACATATATGAATAAAATCGGGCAAAATGGTCCAACGTACGTGATCAACAAAGTAACAATATCATTGAATAAATTTATGCGGGTAATATGCTGGGAGCAATATAAGGTCTGTATCCGCAATAATCCGGACACCTCAAATTATGAATAAAACATAAATTTCGCATTATATTTCCGTCGTAGTTGTTTATTTCAGATTCATGGGATGTGTTTTAACAATTCGTGAAGACAAAACATAGTTATTCGGTATTTGCATAAAATTTTCGAACTTTGCGCTTAACTCCGTCCATTAGGGTTTGTACAGACTCTGCAGAAATCGTAGAAGCCGTCTTTGTCCAAATTTGCTGGAAGTGTTTGATGTCTTTGATTCCTTGCTTCTTTCCAGAAAGCTTCCGCTTCATCAGAGCCCAATATCTCTCGATTGGTCGTAGCTTGGTACCACTCCATCACAGTTTTAGCATAGTGGCATGATGCCAAATCAGGCCAGAGCAAAGGTTTTTCTTTGTGACTTTTGATGAAGGGTAGCAATCGCTTCTGCAGATACTCTTTCTGATAGATCTCCTTGTTGATTGTGCCTGTAGTGACGAAAGGTTTACTCTTTTTGCCACACGTGCAAATTGCTTGCCACACAAGGTATTTTTTGGGAAATTTCGATGCCTTCTTCGTTCTGAAATGGTCAGCTGTAATATTTCTGGCCATAGCAGAATAAAAAGCCAGCCCTGGAAGCTGCTTGAAATCCTCCAGGACATAAGTTTCATCGTCCATAACAACGCATGAAAATTTCGTCAAATATTCGCAGTACAAACGTCGAGCCCGTGATTTTGCCGCCAAGTTCTGTTTGTCGTTGCGATTTGGAACTGTTTTTACTTTATACGACTTAAGTCCCAAACGTTGTTTTGATTTATGGACAAAACCAAGCGACATCCCTATTTTACGAGCCACCGTTCGAATGGAGAGATTTGGGTTTTTCGTTAATATCCTTTTCACCTATCGGTCCATGACAGGATCAGCGCGTCCAATGTTTTTGTCACTTCTCGGTTTCCTCTCCACCGTCAAACGTTCCGAAAATGATTTGAGCACATCATGAACAGTGGACTTGGGCAAATCCAAGGTTTTTGCAAGTCAGGATTTGCCGTACGCCCGTACAAAATTCGCCCGCGCACTTGTTTTTCTTTCGTCGTTATCTTGAATACTAAACATGAAATGTAAATATCAATCAAAGTCTTTTTCATCATAGACTCTCAGCTATATCACAGTGAAATTTTTCATTCCTACGTGCAATATTTCAAAAGTTACAATGATTTGAAGGTGCCCGGATTAATGTGGATACAGACCTTAATAATCCAGAAATAAGGACAGCTGATCTATATTTGAATAATTTAATGTTAATTTTCAATCAAATTAAATTCTATGAGGCAGTATTGTTTATTTACAAAGTGAAGAATAACCTTATCAAAAAAAAATTGAATTTACAAAATAGCCATGCCATTCATAGTTACGAGACACGTTCAATTGATAATTTGCGCATATCAGCACCAAGAACAAACTATCTCCGATTAGGCTGTATGTATTCTGCCATTGTAAACTTTTACCTGCAAATATCTCAAACAACGTTCCTTTTCATAGATTTAAAAAAAGCTTTAAAAGGTTATACACTGAGCTCGTAGTTTGAATTTCTACTATAACCTTGAATGCAAATATTCCGTCATCGAAAGACCTCAATGTCAGTAATTCTTGACTGTTGGAGGTTTGTTGTCTTTAATTAAAAATTCATATGATTAGGGAAATATTCAAGTTATTATAAAATTAGATTTTGTAAAATAGGTTAAGGATACAATTGTATTTCATTTGATTCTGGGGTTTTTATGCCTGAGGTGGATATAAGGAGTGTATCGAAAATAAGCTATCCACAAACTTTCTTTCAAATTATGTTAAAAACCGATATTTTATTCATACAAAAAATTGATCCTTTATTGTACGAGGTTAAACTTGAACATAATGAAGACCGGATGAAATTTAAGTTATTCCTTCACGAATTTTCGAACTTTGGATCGAATGCTCTTCATCAAGTTCCGGACAAGTGTTGCATCGCATTTTTTGGACGCTTGAGCCCAAATCTTTTTGAACTCCTGCATGTTCCCAACTGCCTTACCAGTCTTCTTGAAGACCCTCCTTACGATTGCCCAGTAACGTTAGATGGGTCGAAGCTGAGGGCAATTTGGTGGATTGATATTTTTCTCAACGAAATCTATACCCTTTTCCGCAAGCCAATTGAGAGTGGTTTTGGCATAGTGAGCCGAAGCTAAATCCGGCAAAACAGTGGAGGTGTACTATGCTTCTTATATAAAGGCAACAATCTCTTCTGGAGACACTCAGATCGATAGATTTCCTCATTTATAGTTCCGGTAGTGTAAAAATTGGTTGACTTCAAACCACAGGGACATATTGCTTGCCATACCAGTACCTTTCGACCGAATTTCTCCACTTGAATCGACCTGTCCGCATCGCTGACATCCTCCCCAACGACGGCAGTAAAGTATTGTGGACCTGGAAGGGTTTTTGAGTCCTCCTTCACATAGGTCTCATCGTCCATCAAAACGCATGCATCCGGACGCTGCAAAAGACGCGAATACAATTTCCGGGCCCTTGTTGCTGCTCGCTTCTTCTGTTCTGCACTTTGTTTCGAGATTTTCTGCTTCTTGTAGGTCTTCAGGTGGTTTCGCCTCTTGATACGCTGGATCATTCCGGCACTCGTTCCTGCTTTTTTGGCCAAATCACGTATTGACATTGATTTGTTCTTCATGATTAGAGATACCACTTTCTGCTCCAGTTTCGGGTTGGAAGAACCGGGTTTTCTGCCTCTTCCTGGTAGCTCATCCAAAGAATTGTGTTCCCCAAACTTATTAATGATGGTTTTAACACTCGCATGATGAATTCCAAACCACTTCGCCAATTTTCGCATAGTAATACCCTTCTCACTTAGCCATGTGTCCAGAACCTTAATTTTCACTTCCTTTTCAATACGCGACATTTTGAAAACGCAGAATTTGAACCGCACAAACAAGTAAACAAAAGAAAGCTGACAGTCAAACGCACAGAATGCAGTGTTCAGAGCATAAAAAACCATCACAAATACATGCGTAAAACGCAAATGTATGTGGAAAGGTTATATTCGATACACTCCTTATTACTACAATTGCATAAGATATCTCCACCTTGGCTTTTCCCCTTCCTGAAAAAAATAAAATAAATAAATAAATAAAATAAATAAAATAATAAAAAAAAACTTCCACTTTTATAGCCTCATGATGATATGAAAGTATATGTTTTCTTGATGTTTACACTGAGGATAGAGGAATTGACACATTCTTGACAGTCTTAGAAGGGTTCACACTTTTATCTTAATGTGGTCTCAGAAAAAAAAATATGAATTTTCATTATGATGTAAATATCAGAGCATGTAAAATCATATTTCGTTCCACACGAAGCAGCAACTTGCATGAAACAGTTGTAATAAAGATGAGCTTTTGCATACAACATTATCCGCAATGAATTATATGTCCCAGAACATTACACGATTTATAATGTGGTCTTGGGCGACGGATCAGTTTCGCGGCAGTTGTCTCGTTTTCTCTCCCATATCTATACTAGCAAAATTTTTTTTGTTCATTCCACTTCAGTGGTTTTCGTTTTGAAGGTGGTGGCTTGGCTGCAGATACCCAGGGATTGGAGCCGTATGTTTTGCTGATTTCATTATGATAAATTTTACACCAAAACAGGACTCCCTGGGCACTGGCAAAATCTTGAGGTAGTTTAACTTCAACTACCAGGTCTGATCTGGTTCTTTACCAGTTTGGAAAGAAGTACACAAGTGTTGCCAAATCAGTAGAAATGCAGCCCAAAAGTGATTCTGAAAACCTTCTAGTACTTCTTATCGATGAATATTATAGTTCTGAGATGGTGAGCAATGGTCAATTACAGTATTTGCAAATAGTAGAAATGTTGCATTTGATCAGATAGAATCAGTTCAAAAAGTAAAAATAGTTTATTACCACAAATCAGCACACAGCACCACAAAGGGGAACTGTTCCATTATTTTTCTCATGATCCATTATTCATATTTATCGGAAATGTAGGTTGTATCAATCAATTGATTCCTTGTGTCACTTGTGTTCGTATTACGAATAACGCGCTATCTATACATGGAAATGCGTTGGGCGTTAGCATCAACCACATCGTTCATCGATCATGGCGCCCTTAAGAAAATGCGAATTTACTCTTCCGGCAACCAAAAGAAGATGGAGGAACCCTCTATAAAAACCGATGTTCAACTATCTACGAGAGAGTAGTAGAGATCAACACGACGCCATCTTCAGCATCGCTTGTAAGCCGCCAGAAATTTATCCAGATAGACGAGACAAGAACCAGGAAGAATTTAATTTAAAATAATTAGTAGTTTAGTAATAAATCGTTACATTAGAGTTAAAATATGAAATTAAAGTGAATTCAGCTATTAAAGTTATCTTCGGTGAAAAAAACAAACTAAACCAATGAAATAAAGTTGCCTTACTTAGTGAATGCTGTAGTGCATATGTCCTCGTTGTGGTGAATAAAATTGGAGCACAGAAATTAATTTACTGAGTGATTCGAACAACTTGCTTTCAACAACAATTAAAAATAATTAAAATTAACAATGAATAAAAAATACGAAATCAGAAATAAGATGAAAATGGGAATAGTAACCCTAGATGCTATACTTTTATCGAGGTCTTTTAGTGTGAGGCGATTTTGCTTATATAATTCTAGGAACCCAGTTTTGAAGAAAACGCAGCCTTTAGAATGAGCACCGGCAATGGGTGCTGTATTAACTCAACAGAGCAAACAGAAGATGAAAGCCAAACAAACTACTAAAATCACGACGGCGCAAATAACAACGTCTTAAAAGAAAAGCAAATCCACATATGGCCTCGAATTGACTTAACAACAGAACCATTAAAAAGAAAATTAGAACTGCCAGACTGAACTATTGTCGAAACATTATCATAAAGAAGTGATCACGGAAGTTTACTAAAAACGGCCCTAGGATATAAAGTACGACCCGCATATTCATGGCAAAACTGCATATAGCAAGACATTGAGAGGAGAAGAATTGATATCACAGAATGGCACGAAGCGGCTCCTGGCAAACAGAAGATGAAGAAATTCACAAAGTACAAAATACTGCAGAAATTAGAAGAAATAACTAAGATAAGTAACACTTTATTTAACTTATAAACGTGACACTGACAAACTAAATAACAAACAGACAAAAAGACGGCACGACACCATACAAAACAGTTGACATTAACATGACAGAGAGAAAGGAAAAGCAAACTCGAAAATGTAACACCTTTTGAGGCAGTGTCAACAGCGTCTCTATGGACGTCATGATCCTTGTACGGCTGGTGAAATGCTTCAAAAGAAGTTAAGTTTTACCATTCTAACGCACACTAACAAAATAACAAACAGGCAATTGAAGAAACAGACGAAAGAACTAAAAAAAAACGTGGATCCTTCCGAATAACTTGCAACAGCGTCTTCTTGAACGACATGTTCGGTGTACGGCTGGCAAAATGATTCGAAAGGATTTACGCAGCGATATCATCAAAGACCTGGCGTAGAGGTTTCTACTCTATTCAGAGTCCCGCCAGTAAACGTTCATGAAAAAATAAAAATTATACACTGAAAAAAAAAACCCAGAGTAATCAATAGGATAATCATACAACATCCTTAGCTAACACATGAGTTTATTATACTCAGAAAACTTCACTACCACCTTCAGCTGGTGCAACCTTCCATTTTCCGAATGCCCCCGTGTCGTTGCAAACATTCGAATTACTAATGCATTAAATATCCCAGCCATTAAAAGTCCTGCCGTGATCCATAATTCAACCACCCGGAAAGACTCTAATTCCCACAAGCTGACACTGCGACCGAGCCCGAAAGCCCATTAGGCTGTGACTGTTATTAAATTCAGCTACTTAATTATAACTCCAGCCATGAAACGCCATCCCCCATTTCCTTGCAGAGCTCTAATCGGGACAAATTGAATCAACCCAATCCCACTATGCCGCCAACGCTCCTGCTACTGCTGTTTCCGGTATTCGGTGAGTATATTTTTTCCACCTTTCCGAACGGTGCTCCCCTTTCCCGGTTTAATGCGCTAATCTGATTCAATTTGCCAGCTGAATATTCAACTATAACACCGACCACAATAACAACAGCTGCCTCCACACCCATTTTGGCCCCATCAATGCCGGGATGAACGGGATTTTTGGAGTGTCTCGTCTTCTGCAGGAACGAATTTATCACATAATGGGCGGAAATTTCCTGAGGGCTGAACAAGTCTTTAAGTCGCTCAAGTTGTCTGGCGAGGCGCTCGAGGGGAAAATCCTTGTCGGGGTGGGTTTCTGAGGCATAAGTAGAAGGTAGTGAATGATCAGAATGGATAGGAAAGGCTCTTTTCATCAGCTTTATACGGTTAATTACGGGAGAGGATCTCTTCAATCAGGCAGGGTGGGTTAGCAGAAATTGTAATTGCTTCCAAAGGAGAATGATTGACGGGAAAGAGTGTCGTAGATTCGGTTAGAGCTTTGATGGTTTCGTGGATTTGAATTATGAAATTCAAATTGAATTGAAATATTGCATGAAGCGTTTGCAGATCTACTCCAAGAGACTATTTATGTTAAACTACCACCAAGATAAGTTCGAACTCAAGACCGGTCTGATGGCAAATAGACTTTCATCGTCTAAAGTAATCTGAGAGAAAAATTCATGAATGCGTTTAAACTTCATGAAAATTTTCCTACAACTGGAAGTTTGCAAGGTTTTGTAGCTAGATTTATTTTGATAAGTTCGAGCTCACTGATGTTGGAACCTCGTCGATATTTTTTGTTTCTAAGGTAACAGCAAAAGTCATGGTAAAAGTCAAGCTCTATCTATTTGCCGCCCATGGAAAGTTCGGCTTATAGCACAAAATAGTATGCCAAGAAAAACGCGTTCTAAACTTCTTCTTCTATTTTTTTTTATTAAAGTGGTTTAATTCTATTCTAGGCTGATTTTCCCCTGGATGTCGCACTTATCACACATGTGGTGGTAAATGTACATTTTTCACAAAAACATCGCCTGTTGCGAAATGTTGAGTATTTACTTTAAATAGCATTACGTCCGGGTGGACATAGCCTGCTCCACTAGTCTCCTCCACGTTACTCGGTGCATGGCTGCTGATCTCCAGTTTGCTGGACCACCCATGCTGTCAAGGTCCTGCTCAATTTGGTCCTGCCACCTTGAGCGTTGAGTGCCTCTGCGTCTTGTCCCAGCCGGATTTGAGACGGACATTGTTTTGACTGGGTTGTTTTCCGGTATCCTGTTGACATGCCCAGCCCATCGCATCCTGCCCGCCTTTGTCACTGTCTGGATGCTGGGTTCATTGTATTTCCAAAATGTTTGCAGCTTTAGGTTAAGACATTTTCTACGCTTTGATTCCAATATTTAAATCTTTTGATTTTTTCACGTGCAACTTATAAAATTAACGCTTATATGAAGTGATGTCTTACAATGCCGACTTTTCAGAGTAAATTTACTAAATGCACAGTACTTTCCTATCACAGACTACAAATTCAAGCAAGGAACGTCTCATATGCAGCAGTCCATCAGAATCATCATTCAGTATCGTTCTAGCGACACGTTTGGACGTGTTTTGCGCCATCGTCAGTTTGTTTTTCATTAATACTTCCGCGATTTCTCGCGTTTCCGCGTGATGGTATGGCCAAGCCTGGCGCAAGTGGTGGACCGAAACCCAGCGGCAAGCGGCCGGCTGACAGCAGCAACCTTTTTTCGCTACTCGAAGGCAGGACCGATACCGTTGCCTTGGCCCAGGGCAACAAGAAGAAGAAGCAGAACCAATTCGATGGTTCCAGTGGCTGTACCCCTTGCAGCGTGGGCCCCCGTGGTGGTGGCACAGCAATGAACACCAGCTCCGTCGGTGATTTCGGCGGCTCCGTCGAAAATTTGAATGCTGCTGTTCCTACAGCAACAGTGAAGCTACCATATAGGTGGTGGTGAAAAACATCACTTTCGGCGACCTGACGGCCAATTTTCATGCGGCCGGCATTGCAGCCGAGTGCAAGCTGTCCCGTATAAGGACAAAGGTGATGCTTCGGTTGAAAAAGGTCTACGACCAGGTGGTGAAGCATCTGCAGGATTCCAAATCGGAATTCTTCACGCATGACATCGCCGGGGAGAAGCCTTTCAAGGCCGTCATCAGAGGCTTCCCAAACCTCGATCCAGTACAAATCACATCGGAAATCAAGGATTGGTACAATTCATCGGTAAAAAATTCATCTACCGGATGAACCGACGGAACGAAAACATGAGGCATCACCCAGATTGCCTGTACCTGGTGCATTTCAAAAAGGGAGCGGTGACGCTCCCCGCGCTGAAAGCGATCCGCTCTCTCTGTTCCATCATCGTCACCTGGGAGCCGTACCGTGGTGGACACCGTGATGTGACGCATTGCCAGCAGTGTCTGGACTTTGGGCACGGTACCCGGAACTACAACGTCAATGCCCGCTGCAACAACTGTGCCCAAAATCACACCACATCCAACTGTCCCATTGAAGGAGCCGTGGCGTACAAGTGCGCCAACTGTGGTGGTGTCCACCAGGGATCCGATCGTCTATGCCCGAAACGCGAAGCCTTCAAGCGCATCCGCAAGCAAGACTCGACTGCCAACCAACCAGGACGGAAAGGGCTCCGGCCTTCACAGCGGGAGATTTTCCGCCAATTCGTGGTAATCGTCAACCAAACCTGGGCAAGGTACTACCCCTCAAGCAAATCCCGGCCCTTTGGTGGACAACGATCCTCAACCCCCCCTGGATTCTGGAGACAACCAGCAACCAACAACAATGCCGAACTGTTATCTGCGGACGAACTGATGGCGATTTCTGTTGATATGACCGATGCGCTTCGCCAGTGTCGCAGTAACCCCGAGCAGATCCAAGTGCTCGGTAAATTCATCATCCAGTATGGCGTCTAAAGCGTTAACCATCGTCACCAGCTCCAGGGGGGGTTGCGATCATCGTGAAGAAAGGGATCAAGTACCATATTCAGCCGCATATTCGCACATCCGTTATCGAGGTCCTTGGTGTGGTGGTGGAAACGTCGACTGGAAGTATCCGGTTTAACGCTGTTTATTGCCCTCGACAGTGCTGCCAACAATGAAGCGTCAATAAAGCTCAAGAACGACATAACCGCCATCACACGTACTTGCTCTCGTTTCGTCATCGGTGAGGACCTGAATGCGCGCCACTAGGCATGGAAAAATTACCAGCGAAACGAGAACGGTCGGCTGTTATTCGACCACTCCCAGCATGGTCTGTACACGGTGCAGTTTCCGGATGAACCGACATTCATCTCTCCGGCGGGAAATTCGTCCACGCTGAACTTTTTCCTGTCGAACATCACATTGTCAAAGCCGGTGGCGCACAACGACTTCAGCTCCAACCACCAACCGGTGGTGGCTGAATTCGGTGTCAACGTGCTTCCTTTTCCAACCTACCAACGGAAAAATTACCACCATGTGAACTGGGTACAGTTCAGCCTAATCGTGGACCGGAACATCGACGAAAATCTACCGCTCGACTCCATAGATGACATCGACCGTGCGCTGGAGGGACTGCAACAAGCCATAACCGTGGCTGACGAGGCGTTCCGTCATGTTCCTGTGAGGGGTAAGTTTGTAGCCATTGATTCCCATACCCAACTTTTGATCCGCTTCCGAGATGTTCAATATCAGAGGACAGGTGATCTTGATGGGAAACAAGAAGTGGCCGATCTGAACCGGCAGATTGCTTCCAGAATGGATTCGCTCCGAAACGAGAATTTCGGACGTGTCATCCAAAATTTGGATTATCGCTCGAGACCATTCTGGAAGGTACCCAAAGTCCTAAAGACGCATCCCAAACCCGTTCCTCCTCTGAAGGTTGTCGATTCTATTCTGCTAGCCCCAGCGTAGAAAGCAAATGCGATCAGCAATCATATTGCTGCATTGCATTTGCTTGGCTCAAACATCCCAAGTCCGCTTGAAGGTCGGGTTGCGCAATGCGTCAATAATCTAGATGCCTCCCCTTCTGTCGTGCCACCGGAGGATAGGATTACTATCGAACTGATTTGCTCAGCGCTGAAGAACACTAAAAACATGAAGGCTCCCGGCTCATTTCAACAGCTTTATACGGTTAATTACGGGAGAGGATCTCTTCAATCAGGCAGGGAGGGTTAGCTGAAATTGTAATTGCTTCCAAAGGAGAATGAGTGACGGTGAAAGAGTGCCGTAGATTTGATTAGAGCTTTGATGGTCTCGTTGATTTGAATTATGAAATTCAAATTGAATTGAAATATTGCATGAAGCGTTTGCAGATCTACTCCACACAGATAAAAATAATTAATTTTAACAAGCGCGTAAAAGTTCCCCACGTTTAATTCCTAGCCAAAGGAAGTGTAAACAACCAAATTGTTTGCAATCTTTCATGTGCCATACAACAATGTTGGCAATCTTTCGTACAACAGGCTGGATTCAGGCGTTATCTGGCTTAACTTTACATTAAATATTCAATTATTTTCTGCGAAATCTAGCATTCCCTTTATGTGCATTAGATAACGCAGAAAATTCAATGTTTCTTTTTATCTGTGCAAATATTAATTTTCCACACCCACCAACAAAATATAAAACCAAGCACGGCCCAACGGCCTAATAACCATATAAACTTTTAAAAAAATAAAAAAAAAAAAAAAAGAAACGATATAAAATTAAAAAAAATTTACCTCCAAACGGAAGTTTGCAAGTGTTTGGGGGTAAATTTTTTTTTTTAGACCCCCCCCCCCAAATTTTTGGCCCCCCCGAAATTTTTTTGATCTACCGAATTATATGTGGCCTTGAAGTCAATGAATAGATGATAGGTTGGGACCTGATACTCACGACATGTCTGGGGAATTTGTTGCAACGTAAGGATTTGATCGGTGTTTGATTGAGCGTCCGTGAAGCCAGCCTGGTAGTTACCGATAAATCTTTTTGCTAACGGCAATAACCGACCAAACAGTATTTGAGAAAGGATTTTGTAAGGGGCATTAGTGATCGTGATCGCTCTTTAGTTCTCACAGTCCAACTTGTCACCCTTCTTAGAGACTGGACAATTCACTCTTCACCCCTTCCATTCCTCTGGTAGTTGTTTGCTACCCTAAATCTTGACAATAACGCGGTGCATCAATCTTATCGGTTTTCCTGGTCCAAACTTGATGAGTTTCGGTGCGAGACCATCTTCACCAGCTGCTTTGTTGTTCTTTAGCTGTTTGATGGCCTCCTTAACGTCATTTATAGTTGGAGCACGAAACTTTTGTGTGAAGCCTTTAGCCTTTTGTAGAACTTGCGTGTTTCATTGTGAGCGGTATAGCAGCTCCAGCTTCTCTCTCTGCTTCTTCCATGCGGCACTTCCTTGCCCAAAATACACAAGTCTGTATTGTTTCACGTTCTGCCAGATACTTCGTTGCAGGATGGTTCTCTGGCTGCGTTCTTCTCGTTCAACATCTCTTGACACTTTCCTTTGAACCAGTTGTTTCGTCTCTTGCATTTCTCGTATTCTAGGATACCATCAGCTGCGTTTTATAAGTCATCCCTTTGTAGTCTTCAAGAGGCATATCGTCGACTACTTCCTCTTCTGGCAACGCAGCTTCCAGATTTTGCGTCTATTCTGTTGCGACTTCTGGTTGTTTCAGTTGTTTAATATTGTACCGTGGAGGGCACTGGTTAACTACTTTACCAATCAGAACAAAGCCAGGGTGGTCTCTGCTGTATGCAGAAGTTGTCTCCATTCTGTTCGGTCGATGGTTGCCCTTCCCAGCGTCGCATACTGCGAAGGGTCCGCAGGTTGCCTTCTACTTGATCGATCTACCTTGCTCGGTTCATTTTTGAGAATCATTTCAACTAGCCGTTCTTCACTTGGTGAAGTGAAAAAAGTCACCGGCAGTGACGTGACCCTTCTGGGTAAATCAAATGGAGAGTCACGTCACTGCAGGTGACTTGTATCACTTCACCAAGTGACAAAAGTCACTTTGACTCTCGGAATAACCCTCTTTAACTAGCCGGTCTTCCAATATTTCAGAGAGCACACGAGTACTTCCAACAAAGATGGGAGATCTGAAATCCCATGTTCTGAGTTTCCAATAGTTAGTCCGTTTTCGTTACTCTGGTATATGCCGATTAATCCGTTTCGAGTTTCCTATTGGAGTATTCTATGCAATTTTGTATGTTTTGTTCGATGTCGGTTTGCAAAGCCTGCATCAAAACCCGCTGTCTCGCCGGAGGTCCATCGTGCAAGGGTTTATTTAAAGTCTAACCATCTACATGAAAGACACTCGGTTGCAGCCGCCACTATGCTTGCGAACAGATGCTGTTTTGAGCTGCCCCTAACATGGGATACAGACTTGGATAGGCTATCTCGATGGAGACAGCCCCCCACCCCCTTCTCTGCCAGCATACGACCAAGATCCCACTGGGGTTGAATACCAGATCTTTTCTATGGTCATTATAGTGCCCCGGATGCGCCACGGGGAGGAAGGGATTAGAATTACTGGACAAGAGGTTAAGGACCTCTTTATTTGATTTTCGACTTTGTCTCTTTGATGGTTTGATCAAAAATGCACTTGTTTGTCAATTTATGTATACGAATTGTTAGTACCCGTTCTTAAAATAAGATTACATTCAATAAACGTCATTTGCGTGCAGTTGTTTGCCAGAAATTACTGAAACCGACAGTAAATTATGCTACGCATCCTATTGGCCTCGGAAGTGAAATATCTCGTTTTTAGTAAAAAATTTACAGAAATGTAATGAAATTTTTCCAATGCCAGTTCGCTTGTATGTCTTCCGTATGGTAATTATGAAAAATGTAAAATGAAATGGATAAAGACCTTCGAATACTGCAAAATGATGTGGGTTATTAAGTAAATATCGATTGAAAATCCGACGAACGGCTCAGAATTAAATTTTCCTACTACTGCACTGCATAATACCGATTCCATCTACGCGCTTAAATTACTTGTTGAGTATGTATCTTGTTTTCGAGGAAGTTTCTGTCAATTTATTTATCTACCTGGAGAGTGTGAGCTGTTTAGTGGAATACCTGTAACTAGAAAATGAGAAGAATGATTAGTAATTTCAGTCGAGTATTTACACGACACTGAAGAAATCTGAACATTGTAGACGAAATGCGCGTATCTGTCAAGATAAACAATAAAGGTAGTGGGAATTAAATGGAAATTACTAATCATTCTTCTCATTTTCTAGTTGTTTATCTTGTTTTTCGTGCAAGTGTAATAACGGTGGTCCAATTTCTTAGGGCGTTCAAATATGAACTATAAAGTCCTTGTGAGATTTTACATTTTTCATAACGATTATACGGAAGACACACAAAAGCGAACTGACTATGGAAAAGTTGTCATCGCAATCTTTTGCTAAGTTGTATATTTTTAGTGCGCGCCGGGAGTCAAACTCGCCTTGTTAACCACACTTTCTATCTCGATACCTTGAGCTGGTATAGACACTCTATACTCGAGTGTAAACAACTGAGAGACAACAATCTCATTAGCCTGTTTGAGGTTGGACACAATGATCCGAAGTTTATTAGGTCTCACCTTAAGAATTTCCGTCACGGCAGAGAATCGTTTTGGCTGATCATCGGTTATCTGGTATACGTTTAAAGGTTTCGCTTTGGGATGAAAATAAAGACAACCCATGGACCATGGATCCAGCTAAATCAGCTGGATAGGCTCGTGATCGGGGAACTTTGTGAGACTCATCATCGTTGGGCGGCAATTATGCAAATCCAAATAATCTATGTTTCAACCGTGGGACCCTAAAGCTTTCACCCACTAATCTAATTATAGGGGTCTATTATAGAAGTTTAAGACTCAAAACTTGTCACTGTTGAGTCGAGCAAAATTGGGCATTACAGAGGCCGACTAAATCTGCTCGAGTCGGCAACCAAATTCGACTGCTGAAATTTTTCAACATGACACTGAAATATTACACCATGCAATAATTCAGGACTTTCATCAATTTAGCTGTCATTTTTGACAGCCGAAGTGTAGGTATTTTCATTTTACACTCTTGTTTTGTAAATTACACTAATGTTTTTGTTATCAGAAAATTGGGCCGCTGTTCCAAAGTTGCGATTTGATGGATTTTTCGAGGAAGTTATTATTAATATGTGGACAAGTGTCAATCTTGCTTTACATTGTAGTTAGTTTAACCTGTATGTTTACTTGAAGTTTTTTTTTTATCTGTGTTTGTGTGTGTGTGTTTTTTTTCTCTGATAAATTTTCAAGTCAAAGTCAAAAGAAGCCACAAGTTGTATAGTTTTAAGTTTTTTGACAATTTAGAATTTAAAATAAATGTATTATGTAAACCAGACTTCAAGTTTCCGCCCATCTTTCCATCCTTTCAATTGTTATTCCTATTATCCTCGAGACGGCCGCGAGTAATCGGTTCTGTCCCCTTAACGTTAGTTTTAAGATAATTGATGTATATAAATATGAAATCTTGGCTCTGTAAAGTTAATTCTATTGAGCCTGTACAAATAAATGAATTAAAAAAAAAGTGTCAATCTTTTTCAAAGATGATTAAGAAGAGGAGTTATTATCTAGTTATCATCAACTAATTTATGCGTGACGATGCTGAAGCTATTGTCAGCATTGTTTCTTTAAAAATTCAACATTCAAAGGTTGCTTCAACGATTTTATCTCGATGCTCTCTGACTTTCTGGTTGTTGAGGAACAGCATCTTCCCTCTCAGACTACAACCCTGTCGTTCCTCACAAAAATGAGTCCTTGCCTCAGTATCGATGTTTGCTATTCAACGGGTTCACTTACAAGCCATAGCCGAATCAATAGAAGTGAGACATCGTATCAGCATTTGGGAGATTGTCGGAGTCATCGATGACAACATGTGAGAAACAGGAGTGATAAGCAGTGATAAGAGAGTGGGATCCCTCTCTCACTACTATGGACACCCTCAATCTTCGATCACCGGTCTGACGATGACCTGCAGTATTAGGATCAGATAGTTCAACCTCAACTCGCATTTCGATCGCCAGCACACCGGTTAAGGCCTCTGCATGGCCAGCGTATAATTTTTAGTTTTAAGTCGAAATTCTGTTAGTTCATTAAGCCGTAATAAATGTAGTTCATGTAGTTTTTGTTTTTGTGCAAATATATATGTTTTTTAATGTGTGGTAACCGCGAGTGTGATTAAATGACCAGAATGGAAAATCACTAGCCAGGAGGATAGTCAAATGAAAAATTTCCCGTGGCATAACCCCAAACCCGTCGAGTGTTGAGGATCCACCCATCGAAGGAGGTAATCCGGTTCATCCCCAACACTGGTAAAACATTCAACCTTTTTCCAAAGCTTCAAGTACCCTAAGTGGAACATTTTTTTAAATCAGGGATTTATTTTTTTTAATTTTTAGAGGATTTTTTTAACTTTCGAAGAATTTTTGAAAACTTCTATGATGTACTGATGAACTTCTTGATATTTTTTAAAACTTTGCAGCTAAACTTCAGGGAAGTTTTCTCACCAATCAAATATCTGAAACGAGGTTAGATGGAAACCAAGCAATTGTAATTCCTACATGAGTTGATGTTCAAGCTCATAGTACAATGCGAACGGTTGGGAAAATGGTGTTTACCATATTTTAATATGGTGTCATAGGTAATTAATATCATTATGGTCATATGAATGATTTTTGTGTAGACTGCTTCTTCGATTCGTCAGTGATTATCTCTTGAATTTCAGGGAAGCTCTCACCAGAACTTCTGCAGAGCTGTTTGCTAAAATTTAGGGAAGTTTCCTCCTAACCTTTAGGCAGGTGAACTTCTTGGCAGTCACTCCTGATTTTCTAGAAAATTTACATCTAACATCCCAACCTTACCTTCCAAAAACATTTGGTAAGTTTTTTTTTCCTGAACTTACTTTATAAACTGCTGATAAGTCCCATCTTGAACTGCAAGGAAGATTAAGTTTCCCTTGGAACTTCTGGGAAGTCCCCTCCTGAACTTCAGAGAAGTTCTTTCCTGAAATTTTTGAGATGTTCCTTCTTGAACTCCCAGCAAACACAAGGTCCTATATGATAGCGAATATGAGTGCAAAGTGGAGGCTATATACGAACAATTTTCATGAAGTCAAATCATCGCAAGTACATATATCACCCCCACTTTGTACTTATATCCGCTATCCTATATGATTTTGTGTTTGCTGGACTTACAGGTAGTGCCAAGGAGTGGATCGCTCAGCACACGTTTCTCCCGTGCTATTTATTTTAGTGTGTCTACAAGCGTTGCAATTTTCTTAATGTTCCCGTAAGGTGCCGAAGGTGCTGATGTGTTAACAGTTCAAATTTTTATTTGTTTGCTTTACCTAGGCAACCAACAACGCATATTGGCAAGGTTGCTGGTTTCATATTTCAAAAAGCTCAACTCAAGTGTGCCTCAATGTACCACACATGTGATATGGATTAAAAACCGAAGTTCGCAGCTATGTAAGAAATTCGTCTAGTGTGTAGGACATCGTTGCTGGCACTGTTCTAAGCGACTTACCCTTGGGTAGTGCCCTCTCTATTATATTTCTTCCTGTTATTTTCTGAGCTCGTTCTCTCTAAACCACTTATAATTCCCATCCAGAACTCCGAGGAAAATTTTACTGAAACTTTGAGAAAGTCCTTTCCAGAATTTCTAGGAAAGTTCCCTAAAATTTGTTGGAACTTTCTGAGAAATCCTGAACTTTTGGGACATTTTCGTCTGAACTTCGGGGAAGTTTATTCCTGAATTTCTGAGAAATTCTTACTCAAACTACTAAAAAGTACCCTCTTTGCTTCTAGAAAGTTTCTTCTGTGAAATTGCAACTAAACTCTTTGGAAATTTCTTCCGGAGCTTCTGGGAAATCCATACTTCTAAGAACTTCTCTTCTAAACTTCTAGAACATATTGTCTTGAGCTTTGTGGAAGTTTATTCCTGAGTTTTTGAGAAATGATCGATAGGAAGTTTTTTCATGCTCTTTTGGGATGGAATCTTGAATTTCTGGGAAGAGTTCGAGAACCTCTGGAAAAATCCAAACTTCTAAGAAATCCTCTTCCCCAAAGATCTTCCTGAAGTTCTGGGAAGATCTCTCCTGATTTTCGGGGAAGTTCTTTCCTGAACATCTGAGAAGTATGACCTTAAAATTCGGCGATTTTAGATCCTGAATTTTCTGGGATATTCCTGCTTGAACTTCTAAGAAGTGCTTGCTATACTTCTTTGAAGTTTCTGCCTAACTTTTAGAGTTTCTCTGAGTTTTTCTAAGAAGTCTCTTCCTGAACTTCTAGAAAGTATGTTTCTGATGCTTTGGGAAGTCTCCTTTTAAATTTTGCTGTAAATTCTAAGTAGATTATCTCTAAACTTCTAGATATCTAGACTTATTCTATAAACCACTTAACTCGAGGGTTAATTTCCAAATTCAAAGTGCTGATGTCTAAAATGATGCGCTTAGAAGTTTTTTAGAAAAAAATCAGAGTAAGAATAAGATTAATTCCAAAAACTCATCTATTTTACTGTTTTTCTGAGTCTCCTTACGGCCACCGACTGGGCTTAAGAACCAATGTTGGGATCACAAAAGTAATAGTATTCAAACGAGAAAATAAAATTTACTTTTTGTTATTCCAACCTAAGGCGCATTGGTGATTTTAATGTGCCGAGTCTTGGTCAATTTCCTACCACTTCTACTTAACATTGTGAACCACATTGTGGAACACTCCACAAAAGCTTCTAGAAATGTCATTAGTCGCTAGTTACACGCCACAAAAGCTTCTGGCAATGTCATTAGTTTTTATCAGTTCGATGAGTCATTCAAAACGATGGTTATTTGTTTTGTTCTTAATAGGATGAGATTTTTTTGCTTGAAGTATATTGTTTTTCTGTTAATTCACCTGCAAACAAATAATCGTTTAGTATTTTTCTTGACTTGCTCAATCAATTACCACTAACCGATGAAAAACGCGTATCAAAACAAACTCTTACTCGACAAAATGTGACAGATCAGTCACTAGTTTCCCAGCGGTCGATTGAGTCGACTAATTCGACAAAATTTCTTCGATCTCGACATTTGTATTGGCAAAATAGACCTGTAGAGCAAAGCGACGCACAACTCGACTTCAATAATTGGCCCCATAATTCATTACAGACACAATAAATAGAATTTAAGCTAAACAAAGAAGCACGAAATACAATTTCTTAGCGAAAACCAGTGAAACATAATCACTTATCTATTACTACTGCTATCGTGCCACGTACGTGTACGGATGTCAAACTAATACGCAAGCAGCTTAGCGTACCTTTTTTCACAAACATCTCAAAAGATACTTCAACTCGGTAAACTCAGTAATCTAATTTACTGAACTTTGTAAAAATATATACTGGAGTTTCGTAACAAAATGTCAGCATTTCTAAGAATTGGTAAAAAATCGATTATCAAATATACCGAATCAGCTCAGCTGTTGTGATTTAGGTAATTAATTACCAATTTCGGTAATCTAAATTGTATTTGTTTTTTACAGTCCCTATTTTTAAAATAACTTTCTTAGAAGGTGTGGCTGTTATGGTGATGTTAAAGGTTATGGCTGCTATCGGAATGAAATACACTCGGTAAGAAAAGCTGTAACTGGTTTTATTTTTCTGCTACTTCCATATCACCGCGTACCCCTCCTCTCCTTGCCTCTATCTCCCCCCCTCCACCACCAGTGGGCGGGTCGGGGTTGGGTTCTGTTTCTTTTTTGGTTACGACAAAAAACAAAAACCGCACTACCCTTCCGTGTTTCGTTTATTTCTAGATGATTCAAAGTGATGAGATTAACATAGGTAAATCATCCCTATATGCAATGCGATGCAGGAAAACCTTTATAAACCACGAAATTAACTTTTCACAAACCACAATGCACCAACAATAGTGGCTCACAACTAGAACTGGCACAACTGACAACCGAGTGATAAATGCATATGCAGACTTGATTGAAATTATCGAACATGATTTTTGTTTACACCGATATGACAGAGAAGAAAAACACGAAAACATTTTATTTGTCAACAAGCTGGCTTCTCTCTCTCTTTGGTTTAATGCGTAGCTCGTTCATTGACGTAGTTTTCATCTGAAAAAAAAAAAAAATTGCTGTTCGATCGCAAATGTTTATTCATAAGTCCAGTGAAAAACATGTAACAACCAGTTTTAATCAATGTCCTTTGAACATTTTACCCATTGGATTAAAAATAAGTTTTTCATAAGAATTTTCTCTGCCAGTACCAATTCATGAATTTGATTATTGTTTAGCAAATTGAGAAATTTTCTAACACACGAAAATTCATCGACCGATTGGCAATAAAATCTGCTGCCTTTGGTTTGAAAATACTTGTTTCATAACATTAGTAATCATAAAATAATAATATGTTCAAAATTGTCTTATATTCATCACATTACCTTACCCATTACAGAGGAGTTTTAATACATTTGCTCATTTTCCAAGGCATTTAAACTACATTCAAGTCATCTGAACGTCAAACCAATATCATCCGTTTTTCTACAGCAAACATAATTCCCGATTGTCTCGATCAATCGTGCTCCAAGCCTGTAAAAAACTTAAGCCATACTTACTACCGAGATCCTACATAGATTCTGTCCTACTTGCAAACTGCCAGCCGGTTTCAATTGTGTCTTCACTCAACTGCCACGTCAGCACTGTATCACATTTCCCAACACTGATACGACGCGAGCAGCAGCGGCAGAAAAAAAAACTGCATTACCTCATCAAGCCTTTCTTCTCGAGCCAAGTGCATACATTACCACCCACGACGAACGGGAACAACTTCTCGAGCGGGGACGATGTTCTCTCATTTGCAACGGAAGAGAACGAGTGCCATATCATCAATCATCAGTCTACGGCACGGCACGATATCAATTTGCACGACTCTGCCAGCAAACAATAACAGCATCCCACAAACCCATCGACGACTGTCAACTCTTCGGTTCAACACTTTGGCTGGTAGCAGGATGATTGCCGGGATACGGAGTTTATCATCGCGCCTAGCCTGCTACTACTACGGCACATGTTGGGTGTTGATCGGCACACTCACGTGCGCTTTTGACTGCCGCATGTGCTTCAATAATGGCGCCAATGTCAAACACTACCTGGGAGCTGTTCCGTGGTATGTCAGTCGGTATCGGAGGTCTCCTACGTGCTAGTCAATTTCGTGCAGTTTGTTCCGGAGGTCGTGTAAGTGGGGGCACACAGCAGCACATCTCTCGTCTCTTTTGTATAGAAGCTGACGGATGGAACGAGAATGCGGAAATTTTGGGAAGGTTTAGGGTAGGTTTATATCAGTAGGTCCATCAGTGATAGCGAAATTGGGTTAATATTGAATGAATGAGGCTATCAACATCAAAGGCTCATGCAGGTGTTATTAGAGAGTTCGGTTCGTATACTAGGAAGATTACCAATAACGGGCTGAACGGATGATGGTTTACTTTCGATTTGAGACGGATCGATGGGTCATTTACAGGTTGGTTGGGAAACGGGTAAATTTGCAGAAAGGCTAGAAGTGAATCATTCCGATTATTACGGGCTCGATTATTGCGGATTATTTCCAAACAATCATTACTTCTAATTCTACTTTCCATATCTTAATCTCGATAACTGTTTCACGCACTGCGTCACTAGTAAGTCATGCTACGTGATGTTCCCCTTCCAGGGCAACAACGACATCATTATTACCATTGATTCAACGTGAGTATCAATGTACTCAATTCATTAAGGGGTCATTATTTCGAATGAGGTGTGAGTTTCCGACGAATTGGTGTGGAGGGGTTTTGGTCCAGGTTAGATACTACCTTTGTTTCGTTAGGTATCTGAAACTTGCCTGGATAAAGCCAATTTATTGGTGCTGCCTTAGCTCAGTCGGTAGAGCGTATCTGCGAACTTTTTCTTTTATCTAATCATACTAATGCAAAAATGGTACTTGGCATCGAAAGCTCTCAATTAATAACTGTGGAAGTGCATTTAGAACACTAAGTTGAGAGCAAGCAATAAGCTAATTGTGAAAGCAATAAGCTATAAATGCTGAAGAAGGGTACTGGTCAATCTGGTGGTAGAACTCCCAAAGGATTCAAAAAAGCCATATCTTCCTTAGTAGGGATGCTTATAGTGACTATTTTAAAAAAGTGAACTGATCATGCGGACTACTGACTGCCAGCCATGAAGCACTGGTTGTTTGAGCCAAAGCAATTTTATTTTGGGTTTAGTAGACTAAGGTCTGTATCCGCAATAATCCGGACACCTCAAAACATGAATAAAACATAAATCTCGCATTATATTTCCGTCGTAGTTGTTTATTTCAGATTCATGGGATGTGTTTTAACAATTCGTGAAGACAAAACATAGTTATTCGGTATTTGCATAAAATTTTCGAACTTTGCGCTTAACTCCGTCCATTAGGGTTTGTACAGACTCTTCAGAAATCGTAGAAGCCGTCTTTGTCCAAATTTGCTGGAAGTGTTTGATGTCTTTGATTCCTTGCTTCTTTCCAGAAAGCTTCCGCTTCATCAGAGCCCAATATCTCTCGATTGGTCGTAGCTCTGGGCAATTTGGCGGGTTTGAGGTTTTTGGTACAATGTTCACTTGATTTGCTTGGTACCACTCCATCACAGTTCTAGCATAGTGGCATGATGCCAAATCGAGCCAGAACAAAGGTTTTTCTTTGTGACTTTTGATGAAGGGTAACAATTGCTTCTGCAGACACTCTTTCTGATAGATCTCCTTGTTGATTGTGCCTGTAGTGACGAAAGATTTACTCTTTTTGCCACACGTGCAAATTGCTTGCCACACAAGGTATTTTTTGGGAAATTTCGATGCCTTCTTCGTTCTGAAATGCTCAGCTGTAGCATTTCTGGCCATAGCATAATAAAAAGCCAGCCCTGTAAGCTGCTTGAAATCCTTCAGGACATAAGTTTCATCGTCTATAACAACGCATGAAAACTTCGTCAAATATTCGCAGTTCAAACGTCGAGCCCGTGATTTTGCTGCCAAGTTCTGTTTGTCGTTGCGATTTGGAACTGTTTTTATTTTATACGACTTAAGTCCCAAACGTTGTTTTGATTTTTGGACAAAACCAGGTGACATCCCTATTTTACGAGCCACCGTTCGAATGGAGAGATTTGGGGTTTTTCGTTAATATCCTTTTCACCTTTCGGTCCATGACAGAATCAGCGCGTCCAATGTTTTTGTCACTTCTCGGTTTCCTCTCCACCGTCAAACGTTCCGAAAATGATTTGAGCACATCGTGAACAGTGGATTTAGGCAAATCCAATGTTTTTGCAAGGTCCCGTATTGACAAGTCAGGATTTGCCGTACGCCCGTACAAAATTCGCTCGCGCACTTGTTTTTCTTTCGTCGCCATCTTGAATACTAAACATGAAATGTAAACATCAATCATAGTCTTTTTCATCATAGACTCTCAGCTATACCACAGTGAAATTTTTCATTCCTACGTGCAATATTTCAAAAGTTACAATGATTTGAAGGTGTCCGGATTAATGTGGATACAGACCTTAATAATGATATTGTCGTGTGCCCACCAAATCAAAACGCGCATGCAGGACACGCGATGTAAGACTTATTCCCAACTTAACTGTCATCATGACATTTGACAGTTTGTTATTTACTAAGACCGAGGTTTTTGTTTCAAAAAAATACGGATCTTACGTTTAAACTCGGTTCACAACTTCCTTCAAAATGACCAATCCTATTAAACATAATGTCCGGTGTCAACATTCCAGTACTAAGGAGTGTATCGAAAATAAGCTATCCACAAACTTTCTTTCAAATTACGTTGAAACCGATATTTTATTCATACCAAAAATTGATCCTTTATTGTACGAGGTTAAACTTGAACATAATGAAGACCGGATGAAATTTAAGTTATTCCTTCACGAATTTTCGAACTTTGGATCGAATGCTCTTCATCTAGTTCCGGACAAGTGTTGCATCGCATTTTTTGGACGCTTGAGTCCAAATTTTTTTGAACTCCTGCATGTTCCCAGCTGCCTTACCAGTCTTCTTGAAGACCCTCTTCACGATTGCCCAGTAGCGTTCGATGGGCCGAAGCTGTGGGCAATTTGGTGGATTGATATTTTTCTCAACGAAATCTATACCCTTTTCCGCAAGCCAATTGAGAGTGGTTTTGGCATAGTGAGCCGACGCTAATCCGGCCAAAACAGTGGAGGTGTACTATGCTTCTTATATAAAGGCAACAATCTCTTTTGGAGACACTCCGGTCGATAGATTTCCGCATTTATAGTTCCGGTAGTGTAAAAAATGGTTGACTTCAAACCACAGGAACATATTGCTTGCCATACCAGTACCTTTCGGCCGAATTTCTCCACTTGAATCGACCTGTCCGCATCGCTCACATCCTCCCCAACGACGGCAGTGCAGTATTGTGGACCTGGAAGGGTTTTTGAGTCCTCCTTTACATAGGTCTCATCGTCCATCAAAACGCATGCATCCGGACGCTGCAAAAGACGCGAATACAATTTCCGGGCCCTTGTTGCTGCTCTCTTCTTCTGTTCTGCACTTTGTTTCGAGATTTTCTGCTTCTTGTAGGTCTTCAGGTGGTTTCGCCTCTTGATACGCTGGATCATTCCGACACTCGTTCCTGCTTTTTTGGCCAAATCACGTATTGACATTGATTTGTTCTTCATGATTAGAGATACCACTTTCTGCTCCAGTTTCGGGTTGGAAGAACTGGGTTTTCTGCCTCTTCGTGGTAGCTCATCCAAAGAATAGTGTTCCCCAAACTTATTAATGATGGTTTTAACACTCGCATGATGAATTCCAAACCGCTTCGCCAATTTTCGCATAGTAATACCCTTCTCACTTACCCATGTGTCCAGAACCTTAATTTTCTCTTCCTTTTCAATACGAGACATTTTGAAAACGCAGAATTTGAACCGCACAAACAAGTAAACAAAAGAAAGCTGACAGTCAAACGCACAGCATGCAGTATTCAGAGCATAAAAAACCATCACAAATACATGCGTACAACGCAAATGTATGTGGAAAGCTTATATTCGATACACTCCTTAACACAGTGTTAAGGATGGCCTTAATGGCCACTATTTCCTTGGAATGTCGGAAAGAAATTGGGCTACGATTTACGGAAGGCTATTTCTACCATCTACGATGGGATTGGACGATATGAACGCGATGGAGTGTTCGGAGGGAAACATCGTGAACGGATTTACAACAAATTCTGCATCTCTACCGAAATGAACCAATCCTGTTTCCCGATGAAGCCAGACATACCATTTTCAAATCTCTATAAGCTTTTCGTCGAATGGTGCTACACGAAACCGAGCTGAACTGGAAAACTATTGAACGGCGGGCCATACAGATTCGAGACTATGAGATAGTTAGATTCGTTCAGGAATTGCTCGCAATACAGTGGGATTTGTATAGTTTAGTCTTTCTCGATGAAGTTGCATTCGATAACAAAGACATGCTTCGGAAGATGGGGTATGGGGTTGTCGGACAAAAACTGATTTATCGTGGAGAGTTTTCTAAAAAGTCTAGAGTTTCACTTCTATGTTTTCTTGGATTGGGTAGAATACTAGATAATTTTGGACTGAAGGAACTTTTAATAGATTGTATTTTTTCGACTGCTGTCGCAAGTTTGCGTTGAACAATAATTTTGTTCAAAACTATCCAGGATTCCACTCAATCTGGATTCTAGATCCACACATTATCCGTTACCTGAGATGTTATATTTCTTCCTGGTTACTGCCCCTTTTTTATCTTATTGCGATTGTATTCAAATTAATTAAGAAACATCGTCGGATATATCACCAAGAAAATGCGTCAATACTCGAGGAAGTTTTAACGTAGGACTACGTTTCTCTTTTCTATACCAGGTGTCATTATAAAATTTTGAAAAATAAGAGCGTTACGCAAAATTGAAAGGTTTATGAACGCTAATAATTCTCATTGGACTCAACAGAATGACTTCGTTTGCACACCATTTGATTGGGAATACTTTCAAATGATCTTGATTAAATTTTCGATTAAGTACCATTAGTATAAGTAGTTCAACTTTTTACTTAAAAACGACCTACTTTTGCTCCCATACAAATCTGCATACTAACAGGTTTGAAATATGGTTTTCCCTTTCCGGGTCCTCAAAAACGGGTGACAAATGCTTCAAATTGTCTTCTTTTTTTTATTTCATTAGTTTTCATTCTATCTTAAATGCAGCCCCCCTCTTTCAGCTGCAAATTTATTTTGCTTTTTCGCCGGTTTCTGGTTTTATAACTGAAGCCCGTCCTCTCTTATGAAATTTGCTTCGTACTGCATTCTCGTGCCTCTCTTCTTTATAGGCAATGTTATCAACGCCAGCACACGATTCGAACCAAAATGATTTCATTGGAATATTGCAGTTCGATTGAGTACGGTTGTGTTTTTTGCTCTCTCGTTACGAAGAGATTTCTATCTCGTCCGTTTTCTAGCGATTGCGCGTCTGGCTGGCAAATTATCGCCTGCGCTTGCTCATCTACAAGCCAGAAGGAAGCACTACAAAGGTTTGCAAGTTTCCTCGCTCGACCTATTGCCGTGGCAATGGGTCGTAAAAATCGATAACCCACGCGGGTGGCATCCGCTTCCGAAACCATACCGGAGCCAGACACCTCCCAGCGGAAAACGATGTTTGTGACAACTAGATTACAAGAATCATCCCAAGTATCTTGCCGTCCACCATTCACAGCGACGAGTAGTTTATTAAACTACTATGCTGTGTTGAATACAGCACATGATGGTGTCCTGATGGTCAAATAAGCTGAAAATATAAATTAATTTCTACCGTAGCAAAGGAAATTATCCCGGATCTCGTTTTTATTTCCGCTGTTATCGCATTGCAAATTTAGTTATCATCATTGGCTAATTTTGTTATCATATGTTATCATTTTAAACATACAATTTCTGACTAATGTTACTAACTGAATGAAAAACTATAAATATTACCAGCATATTTGGACAAGAAATTTGGCTTTTTATCAAGAATTTTTTTTAGATATTAGCGTGAAAATTTTATTTCAAATTGATCGCATAATTTGAAACTATTTAAATAAATTTGCTTAGAATACAGGATTTGTTATCAAGATGTTCTCAGTGATAATAAAATAAGCTATTATTATGATATTCAAAGAGTATTTTTTTTTGTTATTCATTATGTTATTTTGGCTATTTATTCAGCCTCATTGCTAACATATTTAGTGATCAAACAATGATAACCTGGTATCAGAATTGATTATTAATTTGGTATAATCATTTGCTCGGGTAGCGCGAATCATAACAACCGTCATTTTAAGGGCGACTAATAAAATTTTACAATAAAATACTTTGTGTTTAAGTGAAATGTTCACGATTTATCCTAAACAACCATTGCATATTATTAAAAATAGTACATTTTGGATTGTTTGAGGTGTTAAATCGAGAGTGGTAAAATCGACAGAGATTTTCAACTAAGCTCGAACTGACAAGCAATGGCTTACATAGTATGTTGAAAATTGCATTAGAAGAGACACACCAACGCGGTCCTGCATTAACCTTGCGGTTATATCCCTGATAAATACCACCTCTAATTTTTTCATGGTATGAACTACTTTAAGGTGTATCCCTGCCACAATCTTTTCGAAAATTGTGGGTATCTTGGGTGGGGTTTTTCCACAAAAAGATTTATGAAAACACCAAACAAAAAACGTTTATATTATATTAATTTCATAATATTTTGAATAATAAAATAAAAAAACACATTATTTTCAAAAAAAAAATTTTTAAAAAAATATTTTTAAAAAAAACAAAAAGAAACAAAAAAAAAAAAAAAAAACAAAATCCCCCCCAAAAAAAAAAAAACAAAAAAACAAAAATGCTTTTCCCTATATATCTGGATCAACAATAGAAAAGAGCCTATCAACATTTGTAAACAAACACTTCTGAGCCCTTTTTCTCGCAAGCCGTTGGCTACACACGCGAACCTACAAAACAATACAATAGTAGCAATAACTATTAGGTCAGCAAAAATAAAAGCGGATTGCTGTTATAAAATCAGCATCAAGTAGCAAATAGTGACCATGGCAACAGTAAATTAAAATGTATAAATGTTAGTTTTGTAAAATTTCAATAGATTTAACAAACTTTTTCAGGATACCTCAAATCAAGATTTTGGTGAAATGCTGCTATTGCTAAAAACGAACGAAAACGTGCTTAAGTGCTAACCACAGAATCCTACACTTTAACATTTTACAACATTTCTTGCATTTCAAGATCAACCGAATGAAGATCATATAGGAAAACTGCCCCCATATTAATCTCATTGTTCCCATATTCATCCTACGATGAATCAAACAATTGAGCAGTTGAAGGATCGGTTTCGTTTTCTAATAATGTTTGCTTACGTTAAATAACTACAACAAACATTACTTACTAATCCTTCAACTGCCCAATTGTTTGATTCATCGTAGGATGAATATAGGAACAATGAGATTAATATGGGGGCAGTTCCCCTATTATAGATGCGAATGCTTATAGTATTTTTCATTTTCATAAATATATATATATTTATGAAAATGAAAAATACTATAAGCATTCGCATCTATAATAGGGTAACTGCCCCCATATTAATCTCATTGTTCATATATTCATCCTACGATGAATCAAACAATTGGGCAGTTGAAGGATACACCATTATAAAAATATTTCATGAGAATGGGAGGGACCATCAGGACATCCGATTGAAGCACTCTGGATGGAGAGAGTGGGAATGCCAACTCCCCATTGTTAACCGTTTGTGAATAGAGGGCGGGCTCTTCTCCCCGCCCATTGGGGCATTCTCATGTTAGATAGCTTGCTCTTTTGACCAATTGTTCAATCTTGTTGTTGGAAGGAGATTCTTATATCCCTGTGGATACATATAAGCAGTGTTACTGATATTCTCCTCATTCGGTTCGAATGTGTTTGTCATCACCGAACACTTTCGGAAGTCGGAATAAGGGAAGTTAAGCAAGCATTCGCAAACGAAAGGAGTGCTGTCGTTGATGGGTGGCTTTGTGACTGACTCGAATGAGAGGAAGTTTTGTGCTATTCGCGCTATGTTACATTCCCTCTCATTCGTTCATCGTCGTTCTTCACTGTTTGCTATTCGAACGTGAGTAACTTCGTCGACGAATGTTGTTTTAGATTCGCCGCGAGTAAATTTAGTAAAAAAAAGTGGAAAACTCGAATTCGTTTTTGGTCTCTTGACGCTGTGCCGAAGAATGGTATTTTCGATTCGCCTCGAGTAAAGTGTGATGAAAAAACGTTTTGGTTTGGTTCCTTCTTTGTGAATACGCTGATTATTAGTTGCTTTGGTCATCATCTGAGGAGTGATCCTATTAGTCCGGCTGGAAGTGATTTACACCCTGCTAACATTACAACTTACATCACGTGATGTAGACTATATTGATATCGGCATCCATAAATCTAGTTTTCACTAGAAATTATGTGCATGGGATTTGAAATCAATATTCTCTAAATCACAACGGGGAAAATACAGTCCCGCTTGGGATAACAAACTTGTTTGTTGATATCTAAACTAAAAAAAAACTAGTTGTTTCAGAAGTCCGATTTGTTGTTTTAAACCACCGATTTTGTTTTGAAACAAACAGCCAGGTTGGTTGTTTCTACCTAACTACATTACAACAATACTACAGAAATTATGGCTGTTCAAACCAATATTTTTGATGTTTCCACCTTGAAAGGGGTTTATTATTAAGAAAATACAGGTAGCGTTGACTGAGGGGAACAAATTAAAAATTTAGATTGATTCAACCCAAGCGGCGGTTGAACCAAACTGATATTTTGTTGGGCGAAAATATAACTAAAAATTTAGTTTGAAACAAACTATTTTGTTGGTTTATTCCATTTTCCGTCATCCGGTCCCGCTGTATGCTTTGGCGCTGTCACTCAACAACAGGTGAAAATTTAATATTTTATTTAAAAAATCTGAAAATAATAGAAAGGCTTGCATTATCATTTGTAGATTTCTCTTAGACTAAAAGAAGTCTATAAATGTATATGTGCACTTTTCTTATGTTTGTTAGCATTAATTTCAAATAATTGAAATTACAAAAGAAATATAATTGATTGAAAACGGAAATGTTTGTTGTTTCAACCGTTTTCGTTTGTTTGTTTCAAAGAGCAATTCAGTTTATATCATACTAAATTTTGTTTGAAAAAAATCATAAGCGTTGGTAGAACCAACCAACAAATCCGTTTGTTTTCGTATGTGTCGTAATGAAACAACCATCATAATGATAAATTCAAACGGACAACAGCTTCACTTAACTGCTAAATTCCCGAAACAATTACTCAGAATTTTAGTTTGTTTTAACCACCATAGGTAGTCAAATCAAACTAATACGATGTTTGTGCCCAATTCAAACTAGAAAATGTTTGCCTTTATCAATCTCTTTTTATTTATATATAGCCAAATGGATACTACTTTGTTATAAATAAACAAATGAGAAATCACGATAGATCTAATTCAATTTATTCTTTAAACGACTGGTTGTGACAATGTTAAAGTGCCTCACTTTAACATATCAAGCTGAACAATGTAGCAGTGTCCTAAGTAACATTGGGAGACTCTCTTCGTCGACTAAAACCATGTTCAAGAATTTTCAACACACAGTGTGGGAATATAGAGTGTAATTAAAGGGCGATACGGTCAAAATTTGGTCAATATAACTTTACGTATTTCTTTCAATTTTGCATTTAAAAAACCTGAACACCCCTCATTTTGAAGGTGTGTGTGTGTAGAATGTTGCTCCTATTTTGATTTTGGAATTCACTCTTCAGTTGTCAAAATGCCATCCAAGCAAGAAGAGCAGCGTATCAAAATTTTGCTCGCGCATCGCGAAGATCCGAGCTACTCGCACGCAAAGTTGGCAAAATCGCTAAAAGTTGCCAAATCAACCGTTACAAATGTAATTAAAGTGTTTGGAGAACGTTTGTCGACAGCCAGGAAGTCTGGATCGGGGGTAAATCGAAAACCGGAAGCCGCTGAGACGACAAAGAGAGTTGCCGGTAGTTTCAAGCGAAACCCTAACCTATCTCTCCGAGATGCCGCAAATAAGCTGGGTGTATCGTCTACAACCGTGCATCGAGCCAAAAAACGAGCCGGACTATCGACTTACAAGAAGGTAGTGACTCCAAATCGCGATGATAAACAAAATACGACGGCCAAAGCGCGATCCCGGAGGCTGTACACGACGTTGCTGACGAAGTTTGACTGCGTGGTAATGGACGACGAAACCTACGTCAAAGCCGACTACAAGCAGCTTCCGGGACAGGAGTTTTATACGGCAAAAGGAAGGGGAAAGGTAGCAGATATTTTCAAGCACACGAAACTGTCAAAGTTCGCAAAGAAATATCAGGTTTGGCAAGCCATCTGTACCTGTGGCTTGAAAAGCAGCATTTTCATAGCTTCCGGGACTGTCAACCAAGAAATTTACGTGAAAGAGTGTTTGAATAAACGTCTGCTGCCTTTCCTGAAGAAACACGGTTGTTCCGTACTGTTTTGGCCGGATTTGGCATCTTGCCATTACGGTAAAAAGGCCATGGAGTGGTACGCCGCCAACAACGTGCAGGTGGTTCCCAAGGACAAGAACCCTCCCAACACGCCAGAGCTCCGCCCAATTGAGAAATACTGGGCTATTGTCAAGCGGAACCTAAAGAAGACCAAAAAAACTGCTAAGGACGAGCAGCAGTTCAAGGCAAACTGGCTTTCTGCGGCGAAGAAGGTGGACAAGGTGGCTGTACAAAATCTGATGGCAGGGGTCAAGCGTAAGGCCCGGCAATTCGGATTTGGAAAAGCGGAAGCCTAACTGAATATTTTTCCTGAATTTTATACTAATTGAACTTGAAAAAGAAATTTAATTTGATTTTTTAAATAAACGATTTCACCGATTTACACGCGTTTTCCCTTGACCAAATTTTGACCGTATCACCCTTTAAGGATTGAATTCGTAGAAAACATCAACAAATTGTTTAATAGACAAGCTTGACGAAGAGAATTTCTCAATGTTACTTTGGACCTAATGCAATTTGTGTAAACAAACACACACTGACAGTATGGAGAATTTGCAGGGCCTGCTACTCATCCATCCGCTGCTTTTCTTTTCTTTTCTTTTTTCTAATAAAACGATTCGTTTGCTTCGTTCAGAAGACTTCACTGCGAATATTCGGAATAAATGTTCGCGCAGAAGAGAAGAATTGGTGAGTGTCGCTCAATGACGTCTATATAAGGTCTGGGGCAACGCACTGCTTGCTTGTATTGAAATCAAAAATAATGTATACATTGCTGAGCCGACGAGTGATGACGTAACACTATTTAAAACTCTATGCATAGTTTCAGATAAAAAAAAAGGTTGTGTATTATAAATGCTGCATTGTGGAAATAATCATGATACAAATGCCATTTATTGAGCATTTTCATTTCCTTCCGATGACATGGGTAATTTATAGTGAATTTAACTGAATTTAATTGAATTTTGCCCCATTAACTTTCAAACGCTGGGACTTGACAATCGAGTAGCGATATAGAGCCAATTTTCCATCAGCAATTGACTGGAATTGGTTGAAAAATTAAGTTTTATAGTGCACACAATAAACAATCACGGAACGAACGAATAAAAAAAATAGTATGACGTAGCACTTTCCGAGCTCTTGTGTAGCGAGCGCAAGGAGTGCGGTGGTATTGGTGTCATGAGCGAATTTTGCTCATTTCACTAATATTGTTGTGGCTACTGGGCCAGACCTTATATAGACGTCATTGAGTGTCTCTTGGTTGGTTGGACATGGTGATAACTCAGTGAACGAAAGTAGGCACAAGAAGAACCGGTAAACAAGAAAGGACCAAGTGAGTCGTTGCTCAACAGTTTTCGTGTACGGTGAGAGTAGTTTTTTCTGTGGCAGCAGGAAAACGGTGGTGAGTAAAAGAAAGAGCGAGACACCATTCGTTGTGATAATCAGCAACCTTGCATATAAGTGATGTTGCCTATCGATCAACCCAACACGTTTTTGGCCCTTCATACATCGGCATGATTATGATAATCAGTGGTTATTAAAGCTTGATCAAGTCTAACTGACAGGAGAGCCCATTGCTATCGGACTTAGTTTCCGTGCTACAATGGGTGGTAGTACATATCATACATCATACAATGAATAACTGTCCGTTCATAGTGTTAGTTGTGACAAAAATCAGAGGCTTCTGTCCCAGCTACAGATTGCCTGCTAGATCATTGACTTACCGGCAAACTTTTCTGTTACAGAAATTTGTCCCGGCAGTCCAATTTGACGTACTAATCCATAAGAACGTATTCGATGGATTTGATCAGCGCATGGTCTTACAACTTACGAGCCCGCGTTTCAGTCTCAATGTTTTAATGGTCAGGATCGGTTGCGTAATATCCCGATACTTGAAATAACTCTCCCGATTGCGTTTATTGGGAACTGTACTGATTGCGAACTATACAGTATCGAGTTCGTTGGCAACGTCCGAAAGTCCTGCATTCGCATTTGAAAGCCGTTCTGACGCAGTTTCTGGTAAAGTTTATTATATAAATGATCAATCTTTATTTCTTTTTGAATTCCATCGGCTACAAAACACAGGAAAATTATTTGATTAGGCTTCCGATTTTCCAATTGCAAACTGTCGGTCCTTACACGGGAAATAATTTGTTCTTCAAAATGAGGAAAACAGGTCATGATTTCATGAATATGTTGTGTTTTCGTGTTATGAATATACACCATTAAATCTGGAAAATCTGCTTTATCGCCTCTAAATGTAAATAAAAAAATAAATCCATCGTCAGGATTCGAACCTAGTGTTGATGTGAAGAGCTGTGATAGTTCTTAGTGGATGTACTTACTACGCTTTTGTTGTTCTTGAATAGACTGTTGATTAATGAAGCTGATTACACAACTTCAGATTAGAGGCAAAACAAAATTTCCAAAGTTCATAACCCGTATCTGTCATTTCTATCATGAAACCATGAAAAAGAGTCATGAATTCACAAAATTAGATAAGAGTACGGTTCATGATTTTTTATTCATGAAAACAGAAAGGGATTTGTTTCCGTGTACGTTTCACACCTTCCATCAAATTTTGTACCGGTGTTATATCCACCTTATTTGATGCTGAACGCCAATTTGACTTGAACTGTTTTTCATTTACAATTGTTTTTTGAGTTCTCTCGAGGTATCTTTTTACGATTGCCCTATACGTTGACAGTCCGGCTAGTTTCTTTGCTCTTTGCACTGTTGTGTGGGACTTTCACTATTTGTTTCCGATATCTCTGATGGAAAGGCTGGGATTGCGTTTGAAAATGCTGGCCACTATTCTTCCGGTCGCTTCCTGGTTTCGGTTTCCTCCTGATCCCGGCTTCCTGGCAGTTGCCAAACGTTCTTCGAACACTTTTATAACATTCGTCACGGTTGATTTGGCAATATTACGTGATTTTCGGCGTGAAAATAATTTGGATTTTGCTATGCGTGTGCACAATTTTTATACGCTGCTCTTCTTGTTTCGACGCCATTTTGACAACTGAATAGAAAATGGCAAAAACAAAATGGAGTCAACATTTCACCTACAAAAAGAGGGGTGTTCATGTTTTTCAAATGCACGATTAAAAAAACGACGTCATATTTGAGTTTGACCGTTCCATCCTTTACGATGTACCGCTTGGACGCCTTGATTGTACCTTCGGAGAAACAGAAAAAAATAATTGAAACGTTTCAGCACTGTGCAGTCAGTAGTTTTGGTAATTTTCATCTGCTTAGCGATCCTCGTACTTGACCATGTCGGGTTTTGATAATTTTTTCTTTCTGTTTATTCTTCCGTTTCCACCGACAAAATCGACAGATGTTGCTACGCCAGTGGTGGGTGAACCTTATTTCTGCACTCTCAAAAATAGTGAATATTACAAGTGATGTAGTCGTTGTTGCACGTAAATATTTTGAGATTAAAGGATAAATATGACTGAATTGTATGTTTGATGCATTGATAAGCCCTATTTTGAACCAAAAAAAAAAAAAATATTGACACACTTAGCTTCATGTTGCATGATGTGCACATTAGATCGAATTTAATTACTCGTAAATGGAATGCTCGGAAATTCAAGGTGCAGGCTCGAAAAAGGAAAATTTGGGGTATAAGAAAAAAGGAATGTTTTCAAACTTGTTTGCTTATAATGTTGATTAATCTGAACATGGAGACAACTAGTAGCTTGCTTAAAATATTTTTTGAAGAAAGCCAACGTCCAAGTTTTACACTACTTTATTTTAGCTGTTCACAAGCTTTTGGAGTTGAAGGCACAAAATTAACCCCACTCGATAAAATATAGCTCATTTTTACCACTATCATCCATGACCTTGAAGAATCTATTTTTCATTAAATTCAGTTAACGCTTCTTGAATTTTTCTGAAGGTGGGTGGCGATCAAAACTTGCATCAAGAAGCATTTATATTTGCATTAACAGTAGCAGCATTGGTCGAATGTCGTTTTGTGTCCCTCAACTTATATTTGCGTCATATCATGTAAGTTATTATTTTGAGTTTTTATGGGTTTGAAAATATAAGAACAGAAACACATTTCGGTCTTACGGGCAGCTTCTTTTATGTGCATCCAAGTAGACTTAAATTTTTATGATTTTTTCCAAGAGTTTGTTGGTTATCATAAATTTGTCGATTTTTTTAAATGTTGCTCATTTCAACAAAATAGCTTCTAAATTTCATTCCCAGCTGGTAAAAAAAAGCTACGTTAAAATTTAACGTTGAGCAAAGTGTACGTGAATTTATATTTTCATATTAAAGTTAATTTTCCACCAGCCCATATGGTGGTGTGTACCAGGGCCTTGAATTTTCGAAACTCTTTAGACTGTTCCAGAAATTACAGGCACACCTAATGTTAACGGTCATTTTGAATTGAATGAAATTTTTCAAATTATTTTGGCTGCGTCCTTTTGCTTACACATTTCTGTACGTAATAGCATCAAACAAAAACTTAGTTTCTGGTTGACCTTCAAAATGCGTGGTCTTACTCCGCAGAGAAAAAGTATCGTGCACAAATGGTACACTGTGAGTGGAATCTCTTTAAGAAAATTGGCCAAGGAAGAGGAATCTGAAGAACTTTTGAATACTTTTGAAGATGCACTAAAGAGTGGTCGGAAATCCGGCTATTGACAAGAAGATCAGGGATTCCTATGAACCATCGGCTTCCGTTCAAGATGTCGCGAACAAGATAGGGACCTTGACGTCTAACGTGAAGCTTGTAAAAGAGCGGCTTGGACTCAAGACATACCGGAAGCAGAAGAAACCCTACAGAACTCAAATCATGCCGCGTCTGTCAATCCAAGAGCCCAGAATCTATACGATACAATTTTGTCTAGAAATTCTGGGCATCGACGTTGAAATGTATGTGAAAATGGATTTTAAAACCCTTTCCGTACCACAATACTTCACTGTACGCAAGGACAGGGATTTTTTTTTTGTTGGGGCGTAGAACCACTGCGTCCACTGAGTTGAACTTTTGTGGTATAAGGACAGGGATATATCCAAAACGGAGAGGGCAGTTTTGTTGAAATATGTGTACATTTTGTTTGCTGCTATTATTATGGTGTCCGAAATTTAACGTGGACAGGCTTCATACCAAACCTTGTTACAAGCGCATACAATAGTTGAAGAATTGCTCCCATGTATTATTTGTCTCGGCTTGAACGTGGCAGAAGCATCCTAATTGTGGGCAAAGGTCTGCGGAGGATGTTCGGGTAGCGTCGTTTTTGAAAGCATCTACGTAAAACTCACTGTTTTTTTTTAAATGTGTAAAATTATAATAATATAAGGCCTTGCGAGAAGAACACATAGACTGTGAAGAAAAGCAACAAGATTTGAGGCACGGTAAAACTTCGTATTGGACTTTTATCTGAGGGAACGGTATCAAATCCCAATACAGTCCAAATGCTCAGATACTTGAATACCTGTTCAAAAATTGACAAAAAAAAACGATCTTAAAACATGGAAAACTTCTTACAATTATCTCATTAGATACCCAATATTATTTCAAATGTACGGGAGTTAGTGGTGGACCTTCACCATCATCATCGTTTTTAATATTTTTCCAGCTCATGCCCAGCTCAGTTTCTGGATACAGATAAATTGAATTTTTATTGTCACTCAATGCTGCTGAATGATTTTGAAATATTTGAATTACTTCATTCGGATGAAATTTGGCACACACTCTCGGCATTAGAGGCATCAGTATTTTACACGGGTGTTACTTCGAACGTAATGAATTATGATTCTTGATTTGAGCGACCACCACATCTCCTTTCAATCCACATCCAAGTCCATTAAAATCCATCATGGCTTCATTCCAGCGGAGAATCTACGGTTGAGGGAATTTGCATAGTCTGTACAGTTTTGGGCAGTAAATTTCATTTTTACACGAAAGAAAGATATTTCAAAAACTCGTTCATCGTAATTTCACGCATACAACCAAGCTTGTGACTGTTGAAGGACCCATTCGATTTGGTTACGACTCTACCTCACTGTTCCTTCGTCGGTACACGGCATATCCAAACAAACATAGTGGATGCTACCATGCCTGCCCAGTAAGAAAGGTTAGTCTAACATTAGTCTAACGTTAGTCGAACTCGTTAGACTGTTCGTCGAACATTTTGTCTAACTTTCGTCTAATGTTAGACGTCTGTTAGACACATCTGACACATAATGTTAGACGTTACAGGGTTAAAAAGCTAACCGTTTAGTCTAACAATAGACTAAAATTAGGCGTAACTGAATACGGGTGGTGCGACCCCATTAGACTTGGTTTCGCAATCAATGTTTTATGGTCATTTGTTGACACTTTGCTACACGAAACTTGACATTTCTGGAATACTAGCAGAGTGAAAACAAACGACCATAAAACTTTGATTACTCACCTCCTTTTTAAGCAGTATCCATCAGTCGAATTAGTATCAATCAGCCAGCTTCTCACGTTTGCAGGTTCAAAGCATAAAAGAAGATAGACATCTGCGACGTAATTCTTTAGAGCTTTAGCTGCCAGCGTTGCCATAATTATTTTCAATTATCTTTATGTTGCGTCAAAAGTAATCTGATTACATATCTATTTCAATTTTTGTATTCCTTATTTGATTCGTCTTTAGTCTGGGCAGGTTGGTTAAAAAGGACTATACAACATTTACCGAGTCATCTGGTGAGTTGTTGCAAAATGTATACACAAGTGGGTATCATTATTCAACTTATTATCATCATTTCAACTGAATGAGTTTGAATTATGTTTAACTTCATCAAATTGTAACTTCCTAATTAATTTCATATCATTACAATCTGATACCACAAATTCTACTAAGTAATATCCTGGTTTTCTCATAATTTTAGATTGTCCTTATATTAGAATTGTTTAAACCTTTCATCCATCACGGAGCAAAAACAAACCCGAATGAAACAATAAACTTGGTTGTTGACATCCAAACTAAAAAAAATAGTTGTTTTAAAAAGCCGTTTTGTTGTTTGAACCCAACGATTTTGTTCTGAAACAAATAGACTGGTTGGTTGTTTCTACCTAAAGATGTTATCACAATACAACACAAATTATGGTTGTTCTAAACTAACATTTTTGTTGTTTCCACCATGAAAGGGGTTCCCCCATAATCAAGAGCCATTTCTGGACCATTTCCCTTATTGTTGACGACCGTTTTCGTTATTGTTACGACACTTACCCTTATAGTTGACAACTATAAACTAACAATCTCCTATAAAGTTTTATCAATATGTCAGATGGTAAAAGGCCAAATAACAATATGCTGAATAGGCGGTTAAGTTAGGTTACCATAAGAAAAATGGCAATTTTCACGAACAAAATGATTGCTGTGCTCTATGCCAAATAGTTGGTATATAATCCAGACCGAATGAAAACAATAAAAAACCTTTCACTGACGATATGGCATACATCAATATTTGTTAATATAGAGGTTGTATGATGAAAACGAGATTAAACAATTTGTAACAATAACATAAAATGTGATAGTACATCTTACATTCCAAATATAGTTTTGACTACATAGCAAATTGTTTTTCGTTATGCGGGTTTATTATTACCAAAACACAGGTTGCGATAAATCAGGGAATCAAATAAAAAGTTTAGATTGATTCAACCAAAGCGACGGTTAAATCAATTTGAAATTTTGTTTCGAGAAAAATGACCAAAATTTTTAGTTTGAAACAAACTATTATTTGGGTTATTTCGTTTTCTGTCGTCCGGCACCGCTGCATGCTCTAACGCTGTCACTCAACATTACTCAAGCGTGCTTTTTCACAGAATTCCTCATCGCAGGTATATAAAACATTAAACATTATATGCATATATTAAACATTATTTAAACATAATTTGAAACAACAACTAAAAATGTAGCAATAAACTAAATTTTACTCAAAAAAAACCTGAAAATAGTAGAAAAGCTCGCATTAATATATAAATTTTTGATTTAAAAAAACTTTCAACGGCATTTTATTTTTTTTTGTTTTCTTCTACTTTCGGAGCTCAAAAATTACTGCTAGAGTAATTAATATTGTTAATATTGTTACTAGTATCTTAACTTATGTGAGTTATGTTTTTAAGGGGCTGTTCTTTAAGCTTGGGCCAATGTGCTGGTACTTCCTGAACCAAAAACTATATTCAGTTTTTTCTGGACTATCCAGCCCCGTGGGATACCCGATATAATATAATTCAATTTAAGCTAATTCGAGACCTTGATGATTCAAAATGTGGACATTTCTTTTTCAATTAATAAGTAAATATTATGGTATTATGCATTGCATGAAAACTTATCGCAACAGTAGTTCAAAAGGCTCGTTTACGTTGAATCGTCTTGGTTTTGATACAAATTGTGTGACAAATTTTCGAACAATACGCTTTACGTTTTCCAACATTTGAAACTAACGTACAGATAAATGCAGGGCAGCCTATGATAAAAAAAAACTTTGAAAAGTGTTCGGAATTATGAACCAAGTGTTCGTATATTGATGCAGCAGGCCTAGGATAATTTCCCCAAGTGAAAAGAATGATTTTTTTTTTATAAATTTCCATGCAATCACCTTTATGTTACAACCATCGTTCACAAGCATTGTGAATAGTCATAACGATTCATTTGGATAAATTTACTGATAACTTGTTTCCAAAGCTAAATTTATAAAGGTGAAGTACGGTCAAATTGTGGCTCTTGACTGATTTTACAACATTATGTAATACTCCATCCAGACAACAAGCTATATTACGTGATATTGAGTATCTTGAAATCAAATGTCAAAAATATTATTTCCATTGAAAACTAGATGCATAAATGCAGATACAAAGAAAAGCCATATCAAGTAATATAGTTGTATTGTGGACGTATTATAACAGTGTATTGGCAATAGAAAGAATAATATTCACTGTCAAACGCAAATAATACTCAATAATGAATATCATTTTAATATACCGATATTTCACTTTTGCGTCTTAGATTTTAATGTTAGAGCAATACATTGTGAGACCAATTTAAGATCATTAATAATCAATAATAAGGCTTGATGATAATAATATTCAGGAACATCATATGTGATATTTTGATCGAACATTCTAATTTATTTTCGAAATCTCAAGTTTAAGTGAAAATTCACAAATCTTAGCACAACCTTAACAAAAATTTTCTCTATAAAATAGGTTTTTAATAGCAAAAGTCTCATTACAGGGTGAACATTAAATTAACAGTGCCAAAAAATTTTCAAAAATGATTTGATATAAAATAAGTTGATAATAAATTACTTATTGATGCGAAAGATTATGTTAAAAAGTATCCTTGTATTGAGGTAATAGTTATGTTAATTCTAGTTACGATGTACGTTTTACGTTATAAGTGGTATGACTATATTTTAAACTCTTTCAACCTAGCAATTCATTTAGCCTTTCGAAACTAATTATGCACGACCTATTGGCGTTCGATTGAATGGCATTCGGCCAAATTACCCATAACTCAATTAACAACACAATTCACTGAAGCTTAACTCAGTTACTATATCAATAGAATTTCATCAAAAATCATCTTTTTGAGCCACCATCCTTCCTAAGACCTTGTCTTGCATGCAGCTCCACTTAACAACAAAATCAATTTGAATTATCGGTTTGAGTTCACAGTAACGCTCTATGAAGGGCTAAAAAAGGAGGTGAACCCGTAAGCAGAAACACTGACATGAAACCCGTGAAAACATGAGAATCTCCTTCCAACAAAACGATCCAACAAGTCAAATAACCCAATTCACAATATTAATGATCCAATACGCAATACGCAACATCAATGGTCCAATTTCAGCTTATTGCTTGCTCTCAACTTAATGTTCCAAATGCGAAGTGCGAAGTTATTAATTGAGACCTTTTGATACCAGGTACCATTTACGCATTTGTATGGTTGTGTGGCAAGTATAATCATACCCTATGCCCAGGGACTCCAGAAATTTTCCTTGAAGAAAAATTCCTAGAGTAAAACGGGAATCGAGCCCAGCCACCTCCAGCATGGTGTTTCTTTGTAGCTGTACCTCAGGATTCTGGATGAAGAAATGAAGAACCTGTGAAACTGTAACAACTAAATCAAACAACAAGATTGTAAAATTGGTCTAAAAAGCAAGCTATCGAACAAGACGATGCCCTAATCAGTAGGGAGAAGACCCCTTTATTCACAAATTATTAACGACAGGAAGTTGGCATTCCCACTCTCTCCGTCCAATTCGCTGAATTCAATCTGAATTTATGCTTAAAAGAATATAATATTTGTATGTACAAAATATTACCTGTTTATTTTTACTTTTTACTACCTTACATTTACTGTTTTTTTTTTCTTACTGAAAAGAAGAATTATGTATGTAATAATATTTTAAAGGTTTTGAAAAAGCTGAGGAAAAGAGTAAACCCTTCCAACTATCATAGTTAAAACTTCAGTAAAGAATATACTATTTTTCTTAAAGCATGTTTTTAAAAGCTTCATGCATACCGTTCTAGTTACATTTCAAAGATGGCAATTGGAATTATCGATCAGCCAGGTCAAATTGGCCCTTTAATGCTTGTCTTGCTGCTCTATGCTCTCAAGTTAAATGGTTTTGGAATGCAAAAATTACCCCAAAGCATGCTGCAATTGTAAATTATAGAAAGTGGAAAATATACAATGTGATTTACTAGTCACTTCGCTATAGTCAAAATGACAACATTGTCCAGGCTACATCAACCAGCGCCACCAGTAGACTGGTCAGCTGGCAGTCTATTGTGATCATATGATTCTTACATAGCATCTTGTGTTGACAGGATGTCGGTCGCACCCTCTCTCCAGGTTGTCAACTCACCATTTGAAACCCATTTAAATTTACAGTCATACGTAAACGTTTAAATACTGAGCTAGACAGAGTTCAAATTCTGGTCTAGAAAGTATGTTCAAAATTCGAGCTCTTGGAAGCGATAATTATGAATAATAAATCAAATTTATATAATACAGATTTAAGTTCTGCTTAAGGCTTCTGAATTAATGCTTCAGTAGCAGCAATATCATCGGATAATATCGAAATATATTTTATCAGAGATGCTGTGAATTAGGCAAAGAAATTTGTAGATCACTAAGGTGTGTAACACAGGACATGGTGTGTAAATGTACAGATAAATTGTAATTGCTTGTCAAAGTGAATTTCAAAACATTACCAGAGAATTTGCGTCTAAAGCTATCAAGTAGCTTGTTGAAATTCTGAATTTTTAGTAGGAAAATAATAGAATTCATAGAACGATAATTTTTATTGGAGATATTGCCCTGGGTTAGTTCTTTTTAAATCACCTGTATATGCTTCTCTGTAGTTCAGTGGCAATGAATCATTTCCAGCATATGGCTGGTATTTTAAAACATTCGTCTTGGTGAAAATTTCAATAATATTCTAGTTCTGATAATATTTAATATCGAAGCAACCGAATGTGTCAGACCTGAAAGTTATGAAACATCCCTTAGGAGTGTTAAAATGACAAAATTATTATTATTACTACCGTTAATTAATTACTATTGAAATTCAATTAAATAACACAAAAACAGATGCTCTGGCAACGCTGAAATCCTTCTCGTCAGATCATGAAGCTTTAGGCCGGGCGCCCACTGAAGCGACAGAGGTAAAACATCTGTATGTTTTCCTAAACATCTTGTCGACATTTTCCTCACGCCATAAGACTTCGACTCGACGTTTTTAAATGATATGTGATGTCAAACTTCCGTCTCATCAGAGGGCATCTCGACTTTTGTGGGTAAAGCACGCTGAGAAGAGAATGACAGCAAAGCGTAATAAATTCCTCCTAAAAGCATGCAACTGATGAATAAAGCTAAATGTTGGTAACGTCGAACAAATGTCTAACATCGTCTAACTCTAACATTTTTCTTGCTGGCCACAACCACACCGAACCTTTTCACCTTTTTATTTTTTTTTAAATTCATGTTTTTTTTTTGACTATCCTGATGTTTTTTTTTTTTGCTATACTATTTTTACCATGAAAAAAACACATTCCCACCCCCCCAAAAATGGTCAGGTTCCATCCCCCCACGTAGACCTCACATTTCTTATTTTTTCTATATGCTTGCTTTTTTTTTTCTTCTATGTTTTTTATTTTGCTATCTATTTTCATAAAAAACACATTCCCTCACAAAGTGTCAGTTTTTAGCGTTAATATCTCAGTCGTTTCTCCAAAGATTTGCATACATTTTTCACCAATCGATCGGCCATATTTCTACGCATCGATTACTAATAGAGGAAATCTTCGGGCCACATACTATTGAATTCATAAATGTTAAGCCTTTTTGTTCACCCATCGCACAGTGATTTCATTCCATGCAAAAGGAGGAAAAAAGTAAAAAATTGGATTTTTCATAGCTAAGTTATGTGTTTACAAGTAATTTTGGGCCCCTGATTTCAAAAATGCTATCTAAATTGTCATATTAAGTCACACTTCTGAGATATGGCCACTGCCCAAGTAACACCACTTGTCATATTCATGTTAATAATACACGTTTTAGACCAACTCATGTTTTTTTTTCTAACGTCAAAAACATTATTTCATACAGGCATATAACCGAACAAGCGCAATATATGTGGCATTTTTGAACATGTTTTAGGTCATACCAGATGTTTTGTAGAACATCCATAAGACAAATATTATGTTCAATGGATGCTTCCAAAGGCATGCTTATAACATAATGATATGTGTTGTCAAAGCAAGCACGGTATGAACAAAGTAAAAGAAAATTTAAGCAAGATTTTTCAATGGCGAAACGATATCGTAGCTAATGATGAATGTTTATTACTTTTTCAAATAGAAATTAAAAGTGCTTTACGCATGGAAATTTGTATATGCGGCTCAAAGTTAGCAGTGCAATTTTCCGTTTTACCTTCCCTAATTTCATGCGCCCTTGATTGGATTAAAAAACGTAGAAGGTACCCCGAATAAATTAGTGAATTTTAGTGAGATTTCTTTATGGAATTCACAAAAACCAACATGGCGATTTTACAAGTCTACAGTCCTACAGTACAAGTCTACAGAACGGGTAAAAACATTAGTAACACATTTGATTATCAAATGTTCGTTTTTTCTTTTCTGCGTTTTTTGTTGTGAAATTGAACCGAGTAATGTCAGTATAAATGAAAATACAAATACAATTTTTCTATTATGTTGTGCGTGGCTACATCTCAAAAGATTCCCCCACAAATAAAGCGTAACAATTTATAAAAAAATACTAAACAATCTCCCAAACTGTTGCTTAATGCAACATTTTAATAAACCCCTATGCCTAATTTGGCTTCTATTTGAATCAGTGAGTGGCATCACAATCTTACATTTAGGCAATGTTTTTTTTATTCCAGTATTTCAAATAAACATATTTTCAGCCGTCACTGTATTGGATTCACAACCTATTCTGAATAATTTCACTATTGCATGAAGATGTTAAAAACATGTTTAAAATTCATCTTGAATGCAACCTATCAACATATTTACAAACATCTAGCATACACGCTATTTCCAAACAATCCAAAATGAAGTACGTTTGACTCAAATCAGTCAAAAGTATGGAAATTCAAAAGTGAGTAAAGATAGTTCGTAGTAGTAAGATGACAAACAGTCACCGATGTTTTCAAGAAGTAAAATTTAAGTTGATCGAACAAAAATAGAACAAAAATGTGTTCGCTGTTCTGGTTTGTTTGAACCGAATATGTGTGGAAAAACATCCTCAAAACTTTTTCAAGACCAAACATGTTTGGTTTTTCATCCTCACGACTTCTTTACAACAAACATCTTATATTCTTGTCAAAGAAGATGTTTCTGGTGTTACTTGGGTGGCTGGTCTCCTGGAATATCCGGAACATCCGATAAGATGGTTTACGCATTAGTCTCATCCTAAAACAATAAGATTTTTTTTTTTTCAAAACCATTTGTACATAAAATGTAAGAAGTAAAGCGCTGTGGAGAACAATTTATGGCTCTGAGTGGCCATTCAGAAAGTTCCGGAATATCCTTAAAATTTGATAATCCAGCAATCCTATACCAAATATATGAAGTGGTTCATAAAATTTCACAATGTTTGGTAAGTTTGTTCCTTTGCAAAAAATCTATGATTATAATTTTTCAATTTAACATTTGGGTTACCCATTTTAAGATAGGATGGTCCAAAAAACTAAAAAATATATATTTTTCGAATAATTCTGACTTTTGAACCACTGATTTAAAAAAATTTATGATGAAAGAAAATGCAAAGTTATGAGTTATAGTTATAGAAAATGTATGATTATAAAAAAATAAATCTTCTTATTAAAATCAATTATTGAAATGTCCAGTTTTTATTATTTTTGTGGCGACTAAAATTATCATGTAAATTTCAATTAAGAAAATTCAGACTGTTTTACTTCAAGTCATTATAATGATTGTAATGATTTATTCCAATGTGTGTATTCATCTATTTACCCCTCTTACAAAAGAAGGGTATACAAATCGCTTGGAAAATCGACTTGTGATCCGAGGCTCGAAGCACCCATGTCCAAACTCTACACTGCACGCGAAGCTACATTTCACCACGCTAGCGCCTTTATTGAATTCACCACTTTGACTTCATGCTTCCAAACTTACACGCATCGCGGTGGGTACAGCACCAATATCAGTGCTCGTGTTTTGGCTTCGGACTTCGTGTACGATGTTTCGGAAAACACCACAGTCGAGTGTTTCCGATTGTGTCCGATTGCGGAATACACGTATGGTTAGTTTATTTTATTTCTACCCGTGCCGTGCTTGTCAAACTCAATCAACTTTTCCCAACAGCCAAGAAAACAAACTACACACTTAGAAAATTTAACAATATTCGGTAATTTTTTACCAAACATTTTATAGCTGAACGTTCGGTTATCCGATTTAACGGACTTCGGTAAAATTTGAGAAGTTCCGGTAATTTTTTTACCGGAATACTGTAACATTTCACCGAAATCCGGTAAATCGGATTACCGAACGTTCAGCTGTTGAAAGTTCGGTAAAAAATTATCGAATACTGTAAAATTTTCTATGTGTGTATAAGTCAAATTATCAAATTTTTAGAATCATCTGACGAGCATTGCTCTATCCGTGGTAACCAGTGTCATACTGGGTGTATGTTGAGAGCTTTCTTGTGATCGTGACCACTCGGTTCGGGTATTTTATCAAAAATCAAACACGGTGTCAAAAGCAAAACACGATCTTGTACACTCGTGCAGTCAAGTTCGGCTCTCGTGCTGAACGGTCTGGAGTTTTTACCAAGGCTGGCTCGAAGCACCCTGTGCTTATCAAGATCGCATTTTTCGCGTTTGAAATATCAGCTTCTGGAAGATAAACAATATCAAAACTTCGTCAGCATGCTTTCTGCGACGCAGGAAACATGGTGAAATGAATTTAAAATGAATTTGAATTTGAAATGACAACAATATATGAGATTTATCACTTCAAAAATGCGAAGTGCCAGTGCCTGATGTAGCCTGATTATAGGATCGATTCGCCTTAGGCATGTCGGGCCTTGAATCAGCAGTCGGTTTCCCATGCAATCTATATTTTTATTTGTCAAAATGTGACACACAACTCTTCAGATATTCCTGATGATCCGGAGGACCATGCAGTTACTTGTGGAAATCTCAAAACGGGTAACTACAGTGAATTCGTTCTCACATTACATGTCAATTTACTTCAAAATCAAAACCTAAATGTATCCACGTATGGTGTGATATAATCCTTTTTCCCTGGAAGTACTAAGAATACGAACCCGGATGATGTCTTTGTAGTCCTGGAAACGTAATAACATCACCATTGTACTTATTTTTGAGTTTTTATGTTATTTGATGTGTCGCATAATGAGTTTTTGATCAAAATCTGAATCTGACCACTTTCCTGGGAGTAGCCGGAACATTAACCTGGATGTTGTCAATGTGAATCTAGACTTTTGATGATATCAAAAATTGGAAATTTGAACTTTCGTAGTCTCATGTAATTTAAGGTTTCACATGATGGGTTTTGATTTTAGTCAGGAATTGGCTACTTCCCTGGCGGTAGCTCCAAAACCAGTCAACCAATTTCTATAAAATTTTTATGGGACTACAGTACCTTTCATTTGGCGGTATTATAACTTTATAATCATTTGTTGGAATGTTGGTTGTGAGTGGTGAATGAGCATGAGCATGAGCATGATTGACCGTCCGAGGTTGCTACTCCGTTATTGCCATTACATCTGTTTTTACATAGAGAACCAACAGATGATGCTTAGGACTAGCATACATCCTCAATGTGTAAAAACTGGTGATCGCAAACTTAGACAATACCGGCGCCGGCCTCGCCCTAATGCAGGTAAAGTACACTCGAAGCTCAGTTTACCCAGAATCACAAAAAGTGCACATACTCATTTATGGGTAAAGTTGACTTTACCCATATATGAGTAAATTTGTATTAGAAAAAATACTCATGTATGGGTTAGTAGTAATGTATCCATAAATGGGTATGTGCTTCTTTCTTCTCTCTTCAGCATTTCAAGCTTATTGCTTTCACAATTCGCTCATTGCTTGCTCTCAAATTAGTGTTCTAAATGCACTGCCACAATTATTAATAGCGAGCTTATGATTGTGTGGCAAGTACCATAATACTCTATGCCCAGCAAAATTTTCTTAACAAAATTCCTACCGCGGAAACGAACCCAAACTTCCCCTCGCCGGTTTTGCTTTGCGCGCTTACCGCTGGTAAAGGAGGACCCAAGGTATGGGCCTTTCGCGATTATGTTCGTCCATTTGGGTAATGAGCTTAGCGTGTCAACGAATTTTCCTTAACGAAATTCCTAGTCGCGGAAACGCCCACCACCACACGGTGCTGTGCGCGCCTCCGCGAGCTAAAGGAGCCCAAGGTATGGGCCTTCGCGATTAGGGTTCCCCCATATGGTAACTGAGCTTAGCGTGTAGCGAATGGGTAGGGAATATGGTGACGTGATACTAGCTTTGAAGGAAGCCGAGTAATCCTCTGCACTTCTACGAGAAATCACTGGGATGCTGGATAAAATGGTTGAGTTTGCAGCAGGATTCGTTTTGGTAAACGGTGTGCTGAATTAAACTGACGTCGGCAGCGAATCAGATATTTAACTATGTTCTCGGGTTGTTCTCTGTACAGAGATGCACATTAAAGTTATTCAAATGTTGACACCGATTTAAGGATGAAGTTGCCGTCATTCACAAGTCTCTCTCTCCCTCCCTCCCTCTCCCTCTCCCACGCCCTACAGTACGACCTACCTTTGACCGTCGGTTTCGCCCCCTCATCACCTTGTCCAGGGTATAGTGCGACACAATTACATCCCGGTTCCAGTTAAGCCATTTTTGTCCATCTTCCATGGTCGCTCTTTTCCTGGTTTGCATACCACCGCACATTTTACACTTTGGAACATGCGCTCCTTCATACCTCATTATTTTGGATCATTCCTTATTATCACTTCTCTCCATCTATCTGCAGTTTTATATCAGGCCACCGGACAATAGGTCACCAAAAAAAAGATAGCGCGCCTCTTCACTACAAAAGCATCCTACCCGTACTCGTGCCACCGAACAATACAAAACATCTGTATCTTTTGAGCAAACTTTGAAAATTATACAGAGCATGCAAAAACCTTTCTCCTTCTTAGCACACAAATGATTTTAGATAATTGAAATACAGTTTCACGTCTAATTAACAACACCAGAATCCTCTCAGAAAACTCGATAGTTATTATTAATATTCATCTATTAGATTTATCACACAAAAACAATTAAACTTTGATAAACGTAAAAAAAAAACGACAGTTCACACAAAACTACTGTGCGCGAGCAGTGCTTGCTGCGATCTCAATTGGTTTTGAGGGACGAACGCCAGACAAATAAAGTTATAACTTTTGCAGTAAACTATACTTGTTAGTTATCAGAAACACGTTAAATCATTCAATATATTCACATAATTAAATTCCATTAATATTATTGTGGATCTCTAGTACATACAATTTTCTACGCTTTAACTTAAAACGCAACCCCAAACGTTCAATCTTACCCCGCTGATCAATGTTCTCTAATTTTACGGTACCGCACTTCAGTGTGTCATTTACTGGAAGCTATAGCAGCACCCAAGCCGGTTGGAGAGGAGGGGTACAACACGTTGTTAGCGGTGGAAGTGGTATTACATAAATATTAAACATCAACTGAACAAATGACAAAGTAAGTAAGGAAGATTTTGATGCCAAGCGGATGTTGACGGGTTACTATCTCTGGCAGGTACCTTTAACAACCAACCGGCAAGGACGAGGACAAGGACGAGCACGTGTTGTCTGGGTGCTAAAGCTTGAAGTCGACTTCGTTTGTGCGTTAGAACACCAGTGAGGACACTGAGGAGGGGAGCTGAGGATGTTTGTAATAAATCTTAGCACGTTTATGGCTCCAGAGGATGTAGTTGTTGCTTCTCAGTCAAGACATGCATTCCTTACCAGCCGACAACGGTTACCGCAGTGGTACTAGAGATTGACTATTTTTAAACAAATATTATACCTCTGCTACTGGCAACACTGCGGAGGAAAAGTCCATCCTCTGGAGACAGTGCATGAATACACAAAACTCCCGAAACAGGGCAAGGACTCCCCACGGCGTTGCTGTTACGATGATGACAGGATCACTTGTTATAACTTTATATCTTTCTACAGCGTCTTTGTTGTTGTCAATGTTTGCATTTTACGGAAGAAAAGGTGCTTCACCGTACTTGGTAACTGTTGGTTGTGACCCCTAGTTGGCTCCGGATGCTGGGAACTTATGTCTTTTTTCCGCACACAAACACCGCACCGCCCCAGCTGCAAGCATCACTGACGAAACTGCTTCCGTATTCATAGCTTTCTGCCGTGGCTGGCTGGCTGCCTCACTGGGAGGACTGCACGTTGGAACTTACAGCTGGTCGTGATCCTACATATTTCATGCACAAAGTACCACTGAAACTTCTTTGTTGCGTTGCATGTATCATCGGGCAGGCTGAAGGTTTGTTACAGCTTGAATGTATTATTGATGGCCCGAAGCAGATTAATGGACATTTGTTTTTTTTTTTTGTTGCCGTTTGAGGGTACCTATAGGTAAAACGAGATCTAATATAGTTAGTGATGGTTAAAAGGGTGAGTTTGAAAAATTAAAGTGATTCTCTGTTCAAACTGTCAATCAGCTTGTGTAAACGAATATCATTATAAACTGCCCGGCATTTTGATAGGATTTTAATTTTTTACACTAGAAAGGTAAAAAAGGTAATCGTTTGAAAACTAATCGTGAAAAAAAAACAATAATATGATACAGCTCAGTTTTCAATAATTGTTCGGTGGAAATTTCAATTAAATCATTTCCTGTAATTGCCTGGTGGATGTCCCCAAATAACTCGTTATTGGATAGTAAACTTCCACCATTGGCTTTAATTTGTTCCATCCCATTAAATCCACTGAATTATGGATTCTTTCATCGCTCACCATTTGTTGTACGCATACAAGCATTTTCTTTTTCCAGCGTTTCTACCATTTTGCAACCAGTTTTTTTTGCTGGTTCTCAACTTAGTGTCCGACTTTAACATTCGATTTTTGGCAATTACCGAGGTCCGAGTCCATGCATCATGTGGGAAACATCCAAAATCTGTTCAACCCAAATATGCGATTAGGAAATCGAACCCTCTGCCTTCTAGCAATGTTATAACACAATCTTCTACCGACTCGCCCACGAGATCCCATGCAAACTTCCAAACATAACATTAAAACCAAAGTGAGTTCCGTTGTGGCCTGGGTGTCAAACCAATCACCCCTGTTTTAACGGTTAAATTAATTTTAACGATTGATCTCCGAGAGTAAATATTTATTCCTGTGCCCCGGACTCATTATTTGCACTACAGCCACCAAAAAACAGTGTGTTGGACTAGTTGGATAAAATTTAATCGACAATCCGGAGCCGGTCAAACTCAGTTCGACACCGGTTTATTGATATCGCAGCAAAGTGGTAGCAAATAACAACAACCATCAATATCGGCCTATCACAGGGATCTTGAACATTTAGAAATTACCTTTTGATTCCAGGTACTTGTTACCGGTTTTGTTGAAACATTATTTCCCAAACACGTTCAACCTTGTTGAAAGAATCAAATCTTCTAGAAGTAATAGAAAATTACCCAAGAATTAGACCGGAATGGCGAAATCTTACCAAACAGTTCAGCTGTTCAGATTTTTGTTAGAGATTACCGAATACTGTATAAATTTCTAAGTGTGTACAGTGGTGGATTTTAGCTGCCGATTACAACTTCGTCCCAAAAAAATTATCATATTTTCTGCTAAATTATGATGGGAAAAGAATTAAAAGGTGTACCGCTTAAAATCCGTACACACAAATTCCATTTTAGATTGTTTGATTGAGTTTTTATCCGATTATCACCAAATCTTCAGGGAGTTAGAAGAAACAAATAAAGGTAGTTCATTCATTCATTTAATTTATTTTGCAAATGCAAATGTTTGCATGCAAACATACAAATGCAACACAAATTTCTGCATAACTCGAGATCAAATCAAGCAAACTGACTTAAATTTGGCATGTGGAGGTTTTTGAAGGTACGATATGTTTCTAAGGTGACTTCAAACCCCTCCTCTTTCTGAAAAATACTAATGAAACATAAATTTCTGCATAACTCGAGATTTAATCAAGCATATGAAATCAAGTTTGGCAGGTGGAAGTTTTTGAAAAAGAGAAATATTTCTATGGTGGTTTGAGACCACTTCGCCTTTTGGAGAGGGCACGTCCTCTACACAAGTGACACTATTTATAGTATCTCGCGAGCGAAAGAGACGCAAGGGGCCACAAATAGCGCGTGGAGGGGGTGTTGAAGGTAATGGTTGTACGATTTTCGCCGCCACCGACCACTTGTGAATGGGAGGGTCTCCACAAAAGAGACACAAAAGTCTCCAACACATGAGAGTTATCCACATGACACAAAATATGTATTTCTCGGGTAAAGGGTGATACGGTCAAAATTTGGTCAAGGGAAACTGCGTGTAAATCGGTGAAATCGTTTATTTAAAAAATTAAATTAAATTTCTTTTTCATGTTCAATTAGTATAAAATTCGGGGAAAAATATTCAGTTAGGCTTCCGCTTTTCCAAATCCGAATTGCCGGGACTTACGCTTGACCCCTGCCATCGGATTTTGTACAGCCACCTTGTCCACCTTCTTCGCCGCAGAAAGCCAGTTTGCCTTGAACTGCTGCTCGTCCTTGCGCAGTTTTTTTGGTCTTCTTTAGGTTCCGCTTGACAATAGCCCAGTATTTCTCAATTGGGCGGAGCTCTGGCGTGTTGGGAGGGGTTCTTGTCCTTGGGAACCACCTGCACGGCGGCCTACTACTCCCTGAGCCTTTTTACCGTAATGGCAAGATGCCAAATCCGGCCAAAACAGTACGGAACAACCGTGTTTCTTCAGGAAAGGCAGCAGATGTTTATTCAAACACTCTTTCACGTAAATTTCTTGGTTGACAGTCCCGGAAGCTATGAAAATGCTGCTTTTAAGCCACAGGTACAGATGGCTTTGCCAAACCAGATATTTCTTTGCAAACTTTGACAGTTTCGTGTGCTTGAAAATATCTGCTATCTTTTCCCTTCCTTTTGCCGTATAAAACTCCTGTCCCGGAAGCTGCTTGTAGTCGGCTTTGACGTAGGTTTCGTCGTCCATTACCACGCAGTCAAACTTCGTCAGCATCGTCGTGTACAGCCTCCGGGATCGCGCTTTGGCCGTCGTATTTTGTTTATCATCGCGATTTGGAGTCACTACCTTCTTGTAAGTCGATAGTCCGGCTCGTTTTTTTTGGCTCGATGCACGGTTGTAGACGATACACCCAGCTTATTTGCGGCATCTCGGAGAGATAGGTTAGGGTTTCGCTTGGAAACTACCGGCAACTCTCTTTGTCGTCTCCAGCGGCTTCCGGTTTTCGATTTCCCCCCGATCCAGACTTCCTGGCTGTCGACAAACGTTCTTCAAACACTTTAATTACATTTGTAACGGTTGATTTGGCAACTTTTAGCGATTTTTCCAACTTTGCGTGCGAGTAGCTCGGATGTTCGCGATGCGCGAGCAAAATTCTTCTTGCTTGGACGGCATTTTGACAAGTGAAGAGTGAATTCCAAAATAAAAATAGGAGCAACATTCTACACACACACACCTTCAAAATGAGGGGTGTTCAGGTTTTTTAAATGCAAAATTGAAAGAAATACGTCAAGTGATGATATTGACCAAATTTTGACCGTATCCCCCCCCCCGCTTCTGCAACGATAAACAATTACATAATCGTGAGTTTATCAAGAATCCCAAACGTGATTTGTGATCCACCCTCGGGTTCTTTCAATTTGTATCATAATTTTTGAACACTTCTTGAATTGTCATTATAATTGCGCAGACTAAGATGAAAATACCTAAAGCTCGTTAAAAAGTACTGATAATCACTCCAAAGTGCACGTATCCAAATTGTGCGTAAACACAGATTACCTTATGTTGGAAATTGAAGGAAGATAAACGCTAAAAATTACCAGTTTTTATCGTTACTTTTTACTGAAATTGGGTATTTTTTGTAGTTTTATTTTATTGAATGCATCAAAAAAAAAAAAAAGACATGTAATTTAACAATTCATCCATTCGGATAAGTATTCTAATTTCTACACCTAGGCAGAAGCAACTGTTCAATAGTATTACAGAAATATACCGGAATCCGTTTACGAATATATAGATTATTATCACGGGGCACACCAAATATATCTGCAACAATTTTGAAGAAATTGCAAATTGCCGAATTGCACCTCGGGATTCACTTTGGTTCTCAAGGATCCGTCGTTGCTATACTCAAATAAAAGAATGCAACAGTGATAGGTTTAAATACTGGGATATGAATAAACTATTTATTGAAAGTTTAATAAGAAAAATAAGTACGTTTTCGCTTGGAAAAAATAACGACCGCGTTGCTTCTGTCCTCAATCAGTGACAAAAACTGTATTCAATTTTGGGTAAATATTAACGTCCAATATTGGAAAAAGAACATGACTGCGTGGTTATGGATGAAATTTTATGCCACCGGCTGTCACCAATTGCAAAGGAGTTCGTGGGGCATTACCAATTGGGATTCATGGGTGCCCGGGCTACTACGCATTAGATTTTCGCGATGCGGCAAGTGCTGTAAAAATGTCACGAATATAACGTGCCCACACATCATCTATTCCTCGATTTCAAATCAGCTAACGACACAATCGATCGAGACCAGCTTGGCCAATTCCCGCATATGGATTTCCGGAAAAACTGACGTGATCCACTGATGTGTTTCGGACGAGTATCAGGGACACTCTCGAGTCCCTTCAAATCTCGGAGAGGGTTACGGCAAGGTGGCGGATTGTTGTGTTTGTGCTTTAACATTGCATTAGAGGGTGTGATTCGAAGAGCTGGGATAGACACGAGTGGCACAATCTTCAGGAAGTCTGTTCAACTATTTGGCTTCGCCGACGACGTTGATATCATAGCACGTAACTTTGAGACGATGGCGGAAACGTACATCAGACTTAAGGCTGATGATGGTAGAATTGGGCTAGTGATTAATGCTTTGAAAACAAAATACATGAAGGGAAGAGGCTCACGAGGAGACAATGTTAGCCTCCTACCACGAGTTCAGATCGACGGTGATGAAATCGAGGTAGTAAACGAATTCGTGTATCTAGGCTCATTGGTGACCGCCGATAACGACACCAGCAGAGAAATACAAAGGTGCATTATGGCTGGCAATCGTGCCTACTTTGGACTGCGAAGGACGCTAAGATCGAACAAAGTTCGCCGAACTGCAAAGTTGACCATCTACAAGCCATTAATTAGACCGGTAGTTCTCTACGGCCACGAATCATGGACATTACTTATGGAGGACCAACGCACCTGTGGTGTCTTTGAACAGAAGGTGCTGCGTACGATCTACGTTGGAGTGCAGATGGAAGACGGAAGTGGAGGAGGTGAATGAACCACGAATTGCATCAGTTGCTGGGAGAACCTCCCATCGTACACATCGCTAAAATCGGTCGACTACGATGGGCTAGGCATGTCGTAAGAATGTCGGACGACAGCTCCCTTAAAATGATTCTCGAAAACGAACCGACGGTACAGGAAGAAGAGGCGCGCAACGAGCAAGGTGGATCGATCAATTAGAAGGCGACCTACGGACCCTCCGCAGACAGCGAGGCTGGCGAGGTCCATCCATGGACCGAATACTATAGAGACAATTTCTGTGCACAGCAGAGGCCAAACCAGCCTTATTCTGACTGGTATGGTAATGAAAGAAAAAAAGAGAGGGAGAAGAGGAAAAGAAGAAGAGGTGGAGAAAAAAATGATGAGGAAATATTACACAAGAAGATATATTCGTATAGAAGTAATAATTATTTAAAAAGACAAGAGACCCCTCCGGGTGAAAGGTGTTAGTAAAAAAAAAAAAAAAAAATATTCTTCAATTTAATCCTTTTTTTTTTCGAAGAAAAAAATAAAAAAAAAAAAAAAAAAAGACATTAAAAGATATTTTTTAAAAATGGTTTTTTAGGTCATAAACAAGAATCACAAAAGAAAAAAAAAACGTTGGTTGTTGTTTTTGGAATCCGCCAGTAAAAAAGGAGGACAGAAAATTAATTTTGGTTTATATACATTTTTGTTGTTGAAAGTTTTTGGATAGGATTGAAGCGAAGCCTGTCCTTAAATTTCTTTTTTTTTCTATGAAAACAAACGGACACGTATAGCGTACAAAATTAAACCAAAAGCTCGAAAAAATAATAACAAAAAAAAAAACACTAACTAATAACAAAAATTGACAGGTGATGTTAAAGTAAATTGATTAAATAAATCAAAAACCGACATTCCATCCAAACCATCTTAGCAGAACCATCCCCACCAATCTCATAAAAGACATCCGTCCACTGTTATTGGAAATACATTCCATCTATTCCAAAGACCTTCCCATGCTTTACCGGTCCAAAGTAGTAGCAATTACCAGCTTCTTTTGTACTTGCACTCCTATCATATTTTCTCCTAACAATTTCCTCCGAATACAAAGTGTTCCCAAAAAAAAAAATCTCCTTTACTGTTACTGCTGCTGTCTCTTCTGTACGATATTGGATAAAAACATCCAAGTGGATCTGTCCCCTTCACTTATTCAGCTTTCCCCTTTCCATCTCACACTCCAGTTAAGTGGACATTGAATGCTTCCGAGAATGAGTTTTCCTCTATATATTTTTTTCGGACAGAAAATAGCTGGAAAATGTGACGGTTACTCCTTTCAACCCCTTCCCCTCTCCTTCCGTGCAATGTGAAAACCATTTACACCACTACAAAAGGATCAGACTTGCTTCAGATGGCGTTCCTTTCTCTTCTTTTTCTTTCTTTTCAACGAACCTTTTCATTTGTCTCGGGCTCTAATTGAACATATTTGCTGGCGCCGCCGAAGCATTTCACTTGCACTTCTCTCGCTGCTGGGGTAGTTCCTATTCCTGTTCCGGAAGGTGAAGCTAAAACGCTTATCAGGTGAACGGCACTTTGCCGGGACCGACTATCCCCGTTCGATCTCGGTATGCCTTCCTTCTTGGACCAGGATTACCCGAAAGGAGGTCAGGTGGTCAAAAGCTTTCGCCCCGTGAACTACTGCAGTCACACGTGCTCGGTCACACTTTTGGCTTGCTGCTGGCGTAAGCCGAATTTCCTCTTTTCGTTCCATTTACTACATTCGCTATCCTATCTACTCTTTTGGGGCGATGATGAACCAAGGCACTATGCTTAGCTATATATTACCTATCTAGGTGGGGAATGGTTCGTCGAAGTGAGCTCCGCACTCAAGGTACGATAGCTAAGCGATTGGTGAACTGCTAATGTCGGTGCCAGTTTTAGAAAGTGAAGGTTAACCTGCAGGGCCCTTTGGATGCTGCTTTTGGATGCAAAGGAAGAAGCTTAGCAAGGAATTCCGGTACAAATTTATCCGGTTGCAGCTTTCTGATGCTGTTAATTTACTGACTTAAATTGGCCTTTCGGGAACTTACTCAATTGAGAAAAAAAATCTCAGCCAAACGATGCACGAACCACTTCGCATTGGTAGATGAATCATTGTTAGATTGACCTCGATGAGTACTATTTTCTTTTTACCATCACAAAATAGCGATAATTCCACCATTCACAGCCACCCTCGTACGTGTCCAACTCATCTTCATAAAAGTACAACCGAAAGGCCACCGGTCGCTGTGTATTGAAATCATTTGGCCGCCCACTTAAAGTCCCATTTAACGCATTAAACCCAAGCACTTGCAGAAACAACGGAACAAAAGCCGGAGAAACCCTACTAAAAAGTCAAAACCATGAAACGACGATGTAAACCATGCATTTTCTCCCAGCACCAGAAGACCCTTGTTTGCTCTGTCATTAGTTTTCCCCGAAGTCGAACTTCAGCAAGCATCCCTCGCTCGTTGGTAAAGTAGCTTCTCACGATCACGGCCGGCACAGGAAGCCTCCGAATAGCGCTCTGAGGATGGTGTTGCCAAGTAGCTCTAGTCAAACGATTCCTGAAGCAAAATCAGGGGGAGCGAAGGAGTGCGGGGAGAAAATTATTTCAGCTGGCTGATGAATAATTAGGCGAAAAGTTCCGGATAATGACTAGCAATTTCTGTTGGTGATGCTTTTCCAACGGATTTGTCGTCCGGTTTCTTGTCGCTTTGCTTCTTTTTATTTTTCTCGGCCGTTTCGGATGTGCGTTGGTGTTGGTTTGCTCGTCATCGGTCAGTGGTGGCCCAACCGGAACCGGGCCGAGCCTGGAGTAAACAGACAGAAAATACGATGAATATGCAAATTAAAATGAAACTTTATGGTGAAAAGCGACCATAGTATCGGAATAGCCCTAACAGGCTCACTTTCGGGATTCGGAAATTGGGGGATTTTTTGGAGGAAATTTACCCGTTTTTACTGCAGCAGCGGTGGTTGGAAAATCATGTGCTTTTTGTAGTTAAACTGACTTTCACATACAGAAGAGCTGGGCAGGTTGCAAGTTTCGCCTAAGCGAACAACATGGGGAGAACATAAAATATGATAGCATAAAATTAAACAGGAAAAACTTTGCCATGTGTCACTGCTTTCAATGGGTAGTGGTGCTGTTGATGAAAGGAAGCTGAGAGTTGCCTCAGGGAGAGTTATTCAACGGATGTACTTTACAGATCACTTTGTTGGCACGAGCGAAGCATGTTTGTCTGAAATTGAGACTCGTGCCACTGAAGAGTCATGCAAGTGAAGAATGATTAATATCTTGATTTACATAAGCTGGGGAGATACGGATTTTAGAGCGGAGTGAAATTTGCATAGCAAATCCCGATGGCAAATCGAGTGGCTCGGTGGAGGTGGTGTTTGCCAATCTGATTTGTTATTACGGTAAAATCTACAATCCCTTGTTTTGATGGTACTTGTTTCATGAGGTTCGTAGAAGTGATTTAATAATAAACCATAATTACAGATTCAGGGTAATACCATACTCATCAGCAAGACTATGGTTGGGTTAGGTTGAATGTGATTGTTCTCAAGAATCCGACGTGTTGTTATATGAATTAAGGTATCTTGACGGATTGTGCCAACTCCCACGATAAGTGAAGATAAGGATACTATCAAACAATTACTCAATAGGGTGGTTCAAAATATCAACTCAGCTCCACCCCACTCAATCAATTAAATTAGGTCCTGAATATTATACTAAAATTGAAATTGAATTGCGAAATTGAACTGCTTTGGTCTTTTGAAGTTTCATTTTTTCGTTTTTATTCTCTTTGCCCTTTGGTATAATTGCATATGACAATGTATGCCTGCTGTGCTTTCGAGAAATGTATCCAACTTCAACTTTTTGATTGCACATCAGTATAATAAGATACAGGAATCGCAGCAAGCCGTGCTTGGAAACTGACTTGTTTTGTTTTTGCTGCATCCTTTTCGCGAAAAATACAATCAAAAATATATTCGTAATTCAACCTAATCGAACTGTGAAATCACAAGATCTCCACGTGTTTTGTGTTAGATGTAGTGAATACAATCGATTCCCTCCCGAAATTTCTGATGGTCGGTAGTTTTCCCCCGTTTTTTTGTTTTTTGTGCTTTGCCCCCGCACCCGGAGGAAGAGTTAATATCAGCTTAATTGTGTTTGTTAGTGCGGTTAATATTGTGCCACGCGAAGATAAATGATTAAATTAGAGTATTTTTCCGCTTTACGCGAGTGAATTGATGATTATAAGCAGTTTAGGAGTCGATATGGAGTCGCCTCATAGCGGGGGATTTTTATTATTGACAGAGTGTGGAGAGAGAAAAAAGAAAACCAGTGCAAAGCAGCAAACGGCCATTTGCTGTTCAGAAACAAAGCATGCGTGCGTGAGTGACTGGCATATATGTAATTTCAACTATACAGATTGAGAGCCGTGAAGATTTTTTTTTTTCTTTCGTTGCACAATGATTGTCATTTTCAAGTTAAATTTCTTCTCGGAAATGCATTTTCTACCTGTTATTTTCATTGTATTGCATTTGTGCGCGAAGTACTAATTGTATTCGGACAGTTCCATTCGAAAAGGATGATGTGCAAATATTTGCCGAATAACGGAGTGTAGAGCCTCCTTTAGCATCACAGGGAAGCTGACCAAATAAAGACTGTATATCAGCAATAATTTCCGGTGAGGTCTATCTGATTTTAACTAAATTTGAACGATACTGCTAAATACGTGCCATCCTCAAAACAATATGATTTGATGATGGAAGTGTATGCACAGTACCTATATCCATTTGATGTTTGTACTGTGTCTATGCGGGGCTTGTTGTAAGTGAAAGTGACCTCGGAATGGACGTGAGTAACCAGGCATTCTGAAATGGGTCACTGGAACCCAACAGAGTTATCACCTTCCAACTCCCGGGTTAAAAATGTTTGTCGAGTCGACAACAGTTCGTTTAACTGCAAACATTTTTCTTCGATAAAAACACTGCCGGGCGGTGGGCGTTGGGTTGTACACACACACACACACACACACACACACACACACACACACACACACACACACACACACACACACACACACACACACACACACACACACACACACACACACACACACACACACACACACACACACACACACACACACACACACACACACACACACACACACACACACATCAGTATAATTAAATACAGTGAGGAAAATTCGTTTCTCCAACCCCCCTGAGAGGGAAAAATTAAAATTTCAAATTACTTGGTGATCCTCCATCGTTGTTAGCCAACGGATTTTGACATGTATTTTTTTTTGCAATCGATCACAAATTTATCTTTGTATGTGGATCAGCACTGGTCACTCCAATAATGTCCGTTGTCCTGGATTCCAAAATGGGCGCATTAGGATAAGAACCGCGACATGGAGAGTAGACGACATATTTTAAGATCTAAAACATGGCATGCGGCATATCAAACTTCATGATATAGCAAAACTAGGTCATCGGAAGACGTTCTGGGGATGTTTGACCCTACTGACCATACCAAACAGCATCCTTTCCGTATCCGAGCTCCACTGGTAACGTAGCCATATTTAAATCGATAAGAAAACCTGACTTTCGACATGTGTGTGTATGTATGTATGGTAGCTACCATCCCTTCTAGCACTTGGCTTGGATGCAGCTCCACTTAATAGCAAGATCAAATTGAGCCACCGATCGGAATTCACAATTTTGCTGTGCGAAGGGCCAAAAACGAAGAGGTGTTCCCGTAAGCAGAGACACTCACGCGAAATCCACGAGAAATTAGGAATCTCCTTACAACGACACGATCAACAAATAATTGTTGTTTCGCAATACTTATTAAGTCAATTATATGTCAATTCGCAATACTTATTAAAATTTCTACAGGATGGCTAGTTAACAAGGAGGCGTCACTCTCACTGAAACTGTTGGAGTAAAATTCACAGCATCGTAATCGAATCGGTAGGATAGAGAAAATGATACTGTCAATTCCCTCCTAGCCTCATGCAGTCAATCAAACCATCAGCTTGAATGATATCTTGATGCTCCCTCTCAACCCAGTATTTATTATATACTAAATGAATCCGGTGCAAGCCGCTTGTAACGCTTGTAATTAAATGAATGAAAATATAATAGTACTGGCAATTTTATGTTTTTTTAGGAATAAGTTATGTTCAAATATTTATTTTTGCTAATGTATGTAATTTCTGCAAAATTAAACGTAGGTGTGTGTTTTTAATTATATCCTCAGATCTTTAGTTGCAGCCATGGGTTTTCTATATGTGTAGAAGCATTTCATTGACAAAACATTCATCCTCAAACTACGCCGTATCGTGTAAGTTTGAATGTAATGTTCCCTTGCATCACCTTAGATTAACTTCTTGTGCATATGAAGCACAGACAGTAACTCAAAGTTCCCCCACTCTTGACTAAAAAGTTGTTCAAACTTCTATCAGAACATGCTGCTTTCCCCACGAAATACACATTAACACAGTTTTAGTTGCCTGGATAATTCTCATGTTTGATTAAAATTTCTGTTTCATTTATATGAGAGTCCCCCCCCCCCCCCCCTCCAGAGAGGGAAGGAGTCTCGAACCACCATACAAAAAAATCCTGCCTCCAAAACCCCCACATGCCAAATGTGGTGCCCTTTGCTTGATTAGTTCTAGAGTTATGCAGAAATTTGTGTTTTATTTGTATGTAAGCCCCCCCCCCCATTTCAGACGGGGAGGGAGCCTCAAACCATCAAAAGAACATTTTTTGGCCCCAAAAACCCCTGCATTCAAATTTTCATAACAGTAAAGGGCGAACACGAAATTATTGCGACACCGAAAATGTCATGCCAATTTTCTTATAATGTTTAGCATCAAACCAAAATTTTAGGGTAGTTTTATACATATATTTACTTCAAAAATCAAAAGAAAAGTTAATCGATGGAGCCTTGAGTGTAAAATTGAACGCATTTTCGCTTGATGCCCTCCATCAAAGTCTTTACAGTGTCATCCGGTACCAGTTTCTCAGTTTTTTTTTCCATTTTCTTAACATGTCCTTCTCGTCTTTGATTGTCTTCTTGCTCTTCCGAAGTTCCCGCTTCATCATTGCCTAGTACTGCTCCACCGGGCGCAGCTCCGGACAGTTTGGCGGATTCATGTCCTTTGGAACAAAATGGACAGAATTGGCCTCATACCACTCCAGGACACTTTTAGAATAGTGGCATGATGCCAAATCTGGCCAAAATAGTGGAGCTTCGTCGTGCTGCTGCAAGAACGGCAAAAGGCGCTTCTCGAAGCACTCAGATTTGTAGATCTCGCCATTTACTGTGCCCTTTGTCACAAAAGGCTCACTCCTCAGTCCGCAAGAGCAGATGGCCTGCCAAATGAGATATTTGGAGGCGAACTTCGACATTTTCTTCTTCTTAAATTTGTCGTCCACATAGAACTTGCTCTTGCCAATGAAAAACTCCAACCACGGAATTTGCTTAAAATCGGCTTTTATGTAGGTTTCGTCGGCCATTCACAGCAGCCATATTTTGTCAGCATCTTCTCGTAGAGCTTCCGTGCCCGAGTTTTAGCCGTCGATTGTTGCCGCTCATCGCGGTTTGGAAGTTCTGTACCTTGTATGTATGTAGTCCAGCTCTCTTCTTTGCATTCTGGACGTAGCTCTGCGACATGCCGATCTTTTTAGCCAAATCACGGCTTGAGACGTTGGGATTTGCTTTAATCATCCGCTTCACCTTTCCCTCCGTCTTTTTGTTCTCCGGTCCCGGTTTTCTTCCAGCTCCTTTGTCGTGGTCCAACGTCAACCGCTCCTGGAACCGCTTCAACACTCTGGAGACGGTTGAATGGTGAATGTTCAACATTTTTCCCAACTGCCGGTGCGACAGGTCAGGAAATTCCAGGTGTTTGGAAAGAATTTGAATCGAAAAACACGACTTCGAGTTTGACAGCATGTAAACAATACACATCAATGAGAGAGTGTGCAAAATTTGATTGATTTTTACCCAATGGTAAAAAAGTTATGCCCTGTTGAATGTGTGGCAATATTTTCGTGTTCGCCCTTTATAAGATTTTGAATTTTGGTTTGAATTTGTTTTTTTTGTTTTTAGTCCCCCCCCCCCCTTCTTAAAAAGAAGAGAAGAGACAAAAAATTTGGAAAAGATATTTCGCTCCCGAAACCCCCAAAACCCAAATTCGGTTCCATTTGCTTGATTAGCTCTCGAGTTATGCAGAAATTTGTGTTTCATTTGTTTGGGAGCCCCGCCCCCATTTTAGACGGGAAAGGAGTCTCGAGCCATCAAAAGAACCTTTCCCGGTCCCAAAAACCACTGCATACAAATTTTCATAACAGTAGGAAGAATTCTCATGTTTGGTTTAAATTAGTGTTTCGTTTGTATGATACCCCCCATCCCCCCTCTACCAGACAAAGGAGGTATCTCAAACCACCATAGGAACATTTTTTGCCTCCAAAATCTCCACGTCCCAATTTTTCTTCTCCATTTGAGTTATGCAGAAATTTCAGTTTCATTTGCATGACAGCCTTCCTTTCTGGAGAGGGGAGGAATCTCAAACCAGCATAGAAACATTTTTCGCCTCTAGAAAACCCCACATGCCAAATTTGGTTCCGTTTGCTTGATTAGTTCTTGAGTTGTGCACAAACTTCTGTTTCATTTGTATGGAATCCTCCCCTTCCAGAGATGAGAGGGTCTCAAAGGATTTGGAAGTTCTTGGCGCCCACGTGTCGGGAATTTTGTCAGTTTCTCACGTATGTATTTTTAACATTCCGCAAATCGACTTTACTTTGTAAACAAGGAAGCCGAAAGAAGGGAAAAAATTGTGCACAGTTATTTGGAAAATCCATTGTGGTCTGCATCTAGGCTAGCTAAACAGCTGAAATTGCCCAGAAATACCGTATGGCGCGTTATCAAACGGTATAAGGAAACATTGACAACGATTCGGAAGCCTCAAGCCAATCGTCGGAGTGGAACTGTCGACCGGAAACTGCGTGGTAAGATTTTGAAGACGATTAAGAGGAATCCCAATCTGTCGGACCGTGATTTGGCCAGAAAATTCGGTGCTGCCCATAGTACCGTGAGGAGAACTCGACTCCGGGAAGGAATCAAGTCGTATCGAGCTAGCAAACAGCCAAATCGGACCATAAAACAGAATAGTGTGGCAAAAATCCGTGCTCGGAAGCTATACGACTAGGTGCTGACCAAGTTCGACGGGTGTCTTCTGATGGACGATGAAACCTATGTCAAAGCTGACTTCGGGCAAATCCCAGGTCAAAAATTTTACTTGGCAACGGCTCGGGGGGATGTTCCAGCCAAATTTAAATTTGTTTTTGCCGACAAATTTACACGAAAATTCATGATTTGGCAGGGCATTTGCAGCTGTGGCAAAAAAAAACGAAAGTTTTCGTTACAAATAAGACAATGACGTCGGAACTATACCAAAAAGAGTGTCTCCAAAGACGAATTTTGCCGTTCATTCGATCCCACGACCATCCCGTAATGTTTTGGGCAGATTTGGCAAGCTGTCATTACAGCAAAATCGTTCAAGAATGGTATGCAGAGAGAGGGGTCCAGGTTGTTCCGAAAAACTTTAACCCACCCAACTGCCCCCAGTTCCGCCCTATTGAGAAATACTGGGCAATCATGAAGAGGAGACTCAAGGCAAAGGGAAAGGTTGTCAAAGACATCAATCAGATGAAGACCTGGTGGAATAAGATAGCTATAACGATGGACGAAGAAGGTGTGCGCCGCCTAATGAGCCGTGTTACAGGAAAAATTCGAGAATTCCTTCGAAACCGTGACGAATAATTTTATCCGTATTTTTTCTTAAAAGTATGAAAAAAACGCTACATTTGTATAAAAAAAGATCTTGAATTCAATAATAAATAACTGAAATACAGGCAATTGTTTTTGTTCCAATTCTAGCAAGCTTTATCAGGAGAATATGGCGGGTGGGGTAGGACTTCCCATTTGAGCGTTTCCAAGTAGGTATTCACGGGTTTCGCAACGTGAGGTAATGGTTTCGTTTGGTTTCAACAGCTCATAATAAATAACGCCAACTTGGTCCCACCAAATACACAGCATAACCTTCGCAGCGTGAATATTCGGCCTAGGCGACGATGTTGAAGCATGCCCGGGCAGTCCCCATGAATGTTTCCGTTTTGGGTGACTGTAATGAATCCATTTTTCGTCACCCGTCACAATGCGATGTAGAAAACTCTTCCTTTTTTGCCGCTGGAGCAGTTGTTCACAGACGAAAAAACGACGCTCAACATCTCTTGGCTTCAAATCGTAAGGAACCCAAGTTCCTTGCTTTTGAATCATTCCCAACGCATGCAATCGCTTAGAAACGGCTTGGCGGGAAACTCCTAATCCTGAACCAAGCTCTTCTTGCGTTTGACACGGATCCTCATCGAGCAATGCCTCCAATTCAGAGTCTTCGAAGTTTTTTGGCCTTCCTTCACGCGGACGATCATCAACACTGAAATCACCGTTTTTGAAGCGACGAAATCAATCACGACACGTTGTTTCACTCAGAGCAGCATCACCGTAAACTTTTTGGAGCTCTCGATGTGCTTCAGCCGCCGTTTTCTTCGAACGAAAGAAGAAAATCAACACTTTCCGCAAATGACGATTATTTGGCACGAAATCAGACACCTTCAAACAATCAAAATATATAACACTAAACCAAAATCACTAATTTGGCAAAGCGGTTTGTTTACCATATGTCTGAGCTTGGTTTATGACGCTTGAGATGTACAACATTCGACCAGCACTTACTACTGGCGCCATCTATTGCTTAACAGCGGGAACTTAGTTGCGCATCTAATACATTGCGACCGTCATGAAAAGTGGTCAGGTTGTGAGCATTAATATCTCAGTCATTTCTCAAAAGATTTTCAATTTTTTTGCACCGATCGAAAATATTACTGCGCATCAATTTCAATAGAGAACATTGTTGATTTTGGGCCAAATACTATTGAAAAATTTATAAATGTTAAGCCTTGTCTTAAAAAGAATATTAACTCCTTCAGGCCTAAGGGGTCATATATGACCCCAAAAGGATAATGGCTGTATACAATCACACAGACTGAATAAAAGTGTACACTGTCTTCGGCAAATTTGTTTTCCATCAATTCTTATATCTGAAAAATATTTTAAAAAAACTTATGAGTTTAAGGCCTAATTGACGACCAAGAAAATACTGAATATGAAGAAGCTCAGGAAGAAAAAATAAATGCCTTATTAAAAGTGTAAAACGTTTTTTTAAAGTACTGTACATATGCATACATATTATTGTATTCTCGGTGATAAACGTTTAATATTTTTGTATCTTTCTGGGATGTTCTAGGTCATCCAAAATTTACTAGCGTTCAGAACAATCTAGGTACTCTAAACTGTCCTTAAGTTCAAAACATAAGATCTACAGTTGTAACAGAAGTTTTTTGAGCTATATATGGTGACCATCTACATTCAAACATATTCAATGAATCTTTTGGAAGGTCAACAGTCATTATTTTATAACTTTGAGATCCTCTAGGTAATCCAAACCGCCCTGGAGTTCATAATTTGCAATATACGGTAGTACCATTATTTTTTTTTTCGGGCAATAAAAAGTTATGTCCCGTAGATAATTTCAGATGTACAGATGTAGAGCTGTGAAGTTTTTTTTTTCTTTCGTTGCACAATGATTGTGATTCTCAAGTAAATTTTTTTCTCAGAAGTGCTTTTTTTACCTGTGTTTTGGTTGTTTTGCATTTTTGCGCGAAGGGTGTAGAGACATAAAACCCCCCTTTAGCACCACAGGGAAGCCGTCCAAATGAAGACTGTATATCAGCAACAAATTCCGGTGAGATCTATCTGATTATAACTAAATTTGAACGATACTGCTAAATACGTGCCATCCTCAAAACAGTAAGATTTGATGATGGAAGTGTATGCACAGTACCTATATCCATTTGATGTTTGTACTGTGTCTATGCGGGACTTGTTGTAAGTGAAAGTGACCTCGGAATGGACGTGAGTAACCAGGCATTCTGAAATGGGTCACTGGAACCCAACAGAGCTATCACCTTCCAACTCCCGGGCTAAAAGTGTTTGTCGATTCGACAACAGTTCGTTTAACTGCAAACATTTTTCTTCCATAAAAACACTGCCGGACGGTGGGCGTTGGATTGTATATACACACATACAAAGTTATGTCCCGTATTCAAGTATATTCGGTGAATATTTTCGAACGTAAAAATACATTAGAAGATAATCTTGAGATAGTCAAGGTCATACAAAATGTCTTGGCGTTCAGAACTTAAGATTTACGGTTGTAACAGTAAATTTTAGGCAATACAAAGCTACAATAAGTATTCAAACATATTCAGTTAATATTCTTAAAGTAAAAAAACATTATAGAGCAATATGACATGTTCTAGGTCATCCAAACTATCCTTGAGATCAGAACATAGGACCTACAGTTGTAACAAAAGCTTTCTGGGCTACGCAAAGCTACGATGTGTATTGATACATATTCATTGAATATTTTGAAAGAAAAACAGACATTATGAGATAATCTTCGGATGTTAGCGAAACTTTCCAGGAATTCAAAACTTACAATTTTCAGCTGAAGAATTGCAGCTTAAAATCTACAGCTTTTTGGACAAAACAAAGTAACAATGTGTATTTGACCAAATTAAGTGAGTCTTTTGGAAGGTCAACCGATAAAATGAGATATCTTGAGAGAGATGTTGAGGTTCATTAAAACTGATCTTGAGTTCAGAACTTAAGATATACAGCAGTAACCGTAGCTTTTTGGGCTACACAAAGCTACGATAAATATTCAAACATATTCAATGAATATTCTGAAACGTCCACAGACACCATAGGATAATCTTGCTAGTTTCAGTTCATGCTAACTGTCCTTCAAAATGTAAGGTCTAAGCTATTGTAACAATAGCTTTATTGGCTATACAAAGTTAAGTTAGTTTTTTTTTGACATAGAATATCTCAGGATTATCTCATAATGTCAGTTACTTTTGTCATTATTGAGCACCAAATCCATCAGAATTCACCAAATTGCTTGTTTAAAATAGGCCTGAAAGGGCAGGTAGCAAGTTCTCAATATTGTCGAAAATGTACTCTGGAAATAAAGTTTTCGCAGGCCGCACATTGGGCTCACAAACTCGACCGACAATGGTTCGCACCAACCTTTCCAGATCAGCGTACATTACATGTATTAGTGGTTCTTCCCTCTAAAAGAAACCTCAGAAAATATCATTGAAATAGATCGGTATGATTATCAACAGCTTGTAAACTTAATCAAAAATTCTACTGAACAAGTTTTACAACTTTGCCGAAAAACATTCGGTTTAACAGCGGTCAAGCAGTCAGTATAAACTTAAATAGTTGATGAATTATGAATTTTTAAAATCTACTGTATCCTAAAAAAACAATATTTGTCTCAGAAATTTCCAAGAAAAAAATTATAAAATTCTAGTGTACGAGTTTCAATGGAACTTTGAAATCATTACGCTTTTATAAACTGGTTGAATTTCAGTGTATCTCGATTTCAGCTATGATTGAATTGACTTCGCTCGACTGTCGGGATACGAACAATCAAATCCTGAATCAGAATTACTTTCAGCCCTTTACCTGATTTACAATTCGTTCCCACTTTTCTTGACTATTTGGATTTCAAAAGAGTAGTCCGCTTTTGAAAAACTGAATCTAACAAAATATTTTTGAAAAATAGTGAGTGTAAGTCAAAAATGACTTGATTCTTTTATATAGTTTCTTCATGGGACATTTTATTTGTACATTGGATAAACGTTTTAAGTTTTCACTCCTATCACGTTCGATTCGTCATGGGGTTCACTGGGTTTATTTGTATAGAAATATGAAAAATTATTATGAAATAGCTGGAACATTGTAAACATAATGAAAGATGAGGTAATATGGGATCACGTGCGTCGCATTCAAGCTAATCTAGAGTGCTGTGACCGACCAGCGCTCTGCGTTTGACAAGTTCCATTGAGGTAGAGGTGGGACAGCGTTCGCCAGGGCATCTAGTTTTTATTTCTCGACTTTTATGAAGTATGGCCAGATCGCTTAGTTTGATTGACTATTGTACAATAGGTACCAGTTATTTTTTTAAACTTTTTACAGTCGGCGGTGCGAGTGACTTAAGTGACCATTTTCCGAAAAAATAGTGACTTTAGTGACTTTTGGATGCAAATAGTGACTTTTTAGTGACTAGACTCAAAATAGTGACCAAGTCACTCAAAAGTGACCCGCTACCAGCCCTGCCTTTGGTATAATTATTAACACAACCAACAAATCACAGCGTCAGAAAGAATTCTGTTCTCGAAAACTGTAGTCGAAGTACTAAAATCAAACAAATGATAGTTTTCATTAAACATAAGAGCCATTGCTCTAATCGGCTCATTTTGACCAAAGTCAGTACGGTGTACATCAAGTCGTTTAAAAGTCCGTATTCCTGAGACTTCTAGGAAGCACACTGAAATTTGCACGAGCTAGAATGTTCGACGCATCAATTTCTCCTTTGAGCAGCTTGGCTAAAAATACAACTCGCATAATGTTTCGCCTTTTCTCAAGAATATTCATGCCCAGCAGCCGACAATGATGAAGATACAGCGGAAGCTCAATAGGGTTATACTATGGTAAGTCCTCCAAGGCAAATCAGATGAATTTCCTTTGAACTGATTCAATCCTTTGTATCCTAAATATGTTAACCTTCCTTGGGTGTTAACATTTTGTAACGAATAAGGTGTTTCGGGTCATATTGACCCGGATTTAAAATTCACATTATGGAAAATTTATACAACTAAATTTAAGTCTTTGCAGTCAAAATGCTTATTAGAGTTCCAATTTTCAGTTTCTGGTGCCAACTGCCCTTTTTAACCCGATTGGCCACAAGGAATCTGTGCCGGAAGAGGGCATGTTTTGCCACGATCCGTGAGGTGGCGATAGATACAAATTTTCATCGGAACATGATTTTCGACGGCTCAGTCTTCATGATTTTTCATGAAAAGTCTACTTCCGGCCTAGAAATGGACCAATGAGCTTATTGGCCATTCCAGGACAATCCGGATGCCCCGGGGGAACCCTTCTGGAGGAAACAAATGCGGATTTTTGCCGAACCATGCCTTTCGACGGCTCAAACTTTATGATTTTTTTTTATAAGTAGTCTACTTCTAGCCTAGAAATGGCCCAATAAATATATTGGCCATTCCGGGACAATGCCCCAGCGAAACCGTTTAGGAGAGTGCAAATACAGAAACACGCCTTTCGACGGCTCAAACTTCATGATTTTGGTTAAGAAGTCTACTTCTAGCCATGAAATGGATCAATGACCATATTGGAAATTCTGAGACAACCCGGATACTCCGGAAGAGCCCTTTAGGAGGCATGAGCATGACCATGATTGACCACCCGAGGTTGCTACTCCGTTGTTGCCAGATCAGTAATAACACAGAGAACCAACAGATGATGCTTGGGACTAACATACATCTTCAATGTGTAAAAACTGGTGATTCCAAACTAAGGCAATACCGGCGCCGGCCTCGCCCGAATGCAGGTCAAGTAGGGAATGGGTAGAAATATGTTGACATGATACTTGCTTTATTGGAAGCCGCGGAATCCTCTGCACTTCCACGAGAGATCACTGGGATTTTGGATAACAGGATTGGGTGGCAGCAGGGTTAATTTTGGTTAACGATACGCTGTCAAGTGTAATTAGCACCGATTTAAACTAACAGTAAGGATGCTATTAGGGCCACTCACAAAGTGGGTTTTTCATTGGGAAAACAAAGTGATATTTAATAATGCTGAAAAGCCGATTTTGACCGGTTTAAACCTACAGTAAGGATGCTATTGGGGCCACTCACAAAATGCGATAGTGGTTTTTCATTGGGAAACTAGGAGATGTTTTAAAATGCTGGAAAGCCGATTTGGACCGATTTCAACCAACAGTAAGGATGCTATTGGGGCTACTCACAGAGTGTGATAGTGGTATTTTATTAGGAAAACAAGGTAATTCATCTCAACGCTACCCCGGAAGAACCCTTTAGGAAGGGACAAAAACGAATTTTTAACGAAACATGCCTTTCGACGGCTCAAACGTCATGATTTTTGTTGAGTAGTCTACTTCTAGCTTTGAAATGGACCAATGGCATTTGCCTTTATTTACATACGAACTAGGATTGGGTAATCTTGGATTGATCTTTACGAAATTAATCCTTTTGATATCGATTTTCGATTTTTTAAATTGATCCGATGACCCTAAGAAAAATCTCATCTTTTGTTGATTATTTCGATCTTCGGAAAATGAACCATAATTAAAACGTTAATGGGAAGAAGAATAGTAAATAAATGAAAGGCTGAAGGTGCCAACTTTTCTTCGAATCGTTATAGTGGCAATTTTTGTAGAGTGAAAGCAAAAATGTAAATATGCTGTGAAAATTTGAAGCCTTGGCTACATCTTCATGTTTCATGTCGTCAGCATAGAAAGCTAGGCCAACTTGACAGTGAGCTAATTCCTGTCGCCAATCGCTATTGCTCTGCTGCATTGAAACCGAATGATTTTTTACATGACTAGTGTCTATATGAAACTATTCAAGAACAGAATTTGAAGTCTTTTGGATCTTGTACGGCTTAGTAATAGCGATTGGTGACAAGAATTTGTCCCGCACCCTATATGGGTTCAATCAGATGATTGAAAATCAGCAGTATAATAAACAGTAATGGACCAAGATGAGAACCTTGTGGCACCTAAAGCTGATTACTGGTAAATTTGATTGCTTTTCTACTGTTGTTCTCAAATCACATTGTAATATTCTAAAACGTCCCAACGTGCTTATAAGTTAGTAAAAATGGTAAACAAAGAAAGCTATGTCAATTGGATCCGTTTTGCTGATTCTGGAAGCTCACGAATTCGATTACCGACCTGGTTACCGCAATTACCGAAATCTGGCAAATTCGGTAAACGTGCTGTGATAAACTAAAAAGCTATGTCAATTGGATCAGTTTTTCTTTGATTTTGGAAACTCACGAATTTTATGACCGCACGATTAATAAAAACAGCACATGTTGGACATTTACAAGATAGTAAATGTGAAATTAACCTTGTTTGCTTTGACATTGACTCTTAGCTTGAAGGAATGACCATAGCTGCTCCATACATGGTCGAAATTTAGTAGCAATGGCATGTTTTGGTGAAAAACCGCATTTGTCTTCTCCTGAAGGGTTCCCTCGGAGTATCCAGGTTGTCCCGGAATGGTCAATATGTTCATTCGTCCATTTAATAACTCGAAGTAGATTGTTTACGTAAGTCGTGAAGTTTGAGCCGTCGAAAGGCATAAAAGGTTCTTCCGGGCTATCTGGATTGTCGCAGAATAGCGAATATGATCATTGGTCCATTTTAAGGCTGAACGTAAACTACTCATGAAAAATCATGAAGGTTGAGCCGTCAAAAGCCATGTTTTGGCAAAAAATCTTTATTTGTCTTACCTAAATGGTTCTTCCAGGGCATCCGAGTTTTCCCAGAATGGCCAATTAATGATCCATTTCTAGGCTAGAAGTAGACTACTCAACAAAAATCATGAAGTTTGAGCCGTCGAAAGGCATGTTTCTGCAAAAGCTGTATTTGTCCCCACCTAAACGATTCCCCCGGTGCATCCGGATGGTTCCGGAATAGCCAATATATGAATTGGGCCATTTCTAGGCTAGAAGTAGACTACTTTTAAAAAATCATGAAGTTTGGCCGTCGAAAGGTATGTTTCGGTAAAAATCTGTTTTTGTCCCGGAATAAAGGGTTCTTCCGGGGCATCCGGGTTGTTGCAAAATGGCCAATATGGACAATGATCTATTTCAAAGCTACTCAAAAAAATCATAAAGTTTGAGCCGTCGAAATGCATGTTTCTGGGAAAATCGTTATTTGTCCCCTCCTAAACGATTCTTCCGGGGCATTCGGATTGTCCCGGAATGCCCAATATGGTCATTGGTCCATTTCAAGGCTAGAAATAGACTTTTCATGAAAAATCATGAAGTTTGAGCCGTCGAAAAGCATGCTCCGATGAAAATATGTATCTGTCGCCGATTCACGGATCGTAGCAAAACATACCCTCTTCCGGCACAGATTCCTTGTGGCCAATCGGGTCAAAAAGGTCAGTACTTACCAGAAACTAAAAATTGGGAGTCTAATAAGCATTTTGACTGCAAATACATTAATATTTGGTCATGTATAGTTTCCACAATGTGAGTTTGAAATCCGGGTCAATATGACCCGAAACACCTTATTCGTAACTTTTTTTTAAACGGCCCTTCAGAAATGTCAAAAATATTTTAGTTTGATGCAGAAACATAACTTCCTATGATTTGGGAAAAGTCAAGAAAATTCAAACGTCTAGATGCTTATTTAAGAAAGTTATAGCATTTTTAATATCCATTCCGGGTCATATTGACCCCGACACCTAAAGAAGGTTAACGTTTTGATCTTTCTTGCTCTTCTTCGTTACGTTGTAGTTAGTTAATTTATTTCCCCTTCTTCCCCTACTCCCTTTTTTTTTTTTTTTAATATTCCTTCCCGTTTCGGTGCTGTGTTTTTCTTCGTGTATGCGGTTGAGTTCTCGCCCCCGGGTCTTGTTATGTTATTTTTTTTTAGTTTTATTTCCGCTTCTTATCCCCCCCCCATAGTTTCTCTACTATAGCATCGTATAGTTTGCCGCGCCGTGGTTGGGGGGGGGGCGTCTTGTTTTGGTTTTTTTTTGGGTTTTTTTTTGCTTTCGGTTTGTTTTTAGCCCAAGTCTTTCTTTGGCACGCATGACGTTACTCGACGAGGTCCCTAGTTTTTTCGCAACATCCCGAACGGAAGTCGCTGGTTTTCGCTTGTAGGCATCCCTGATCTTTTTATCGATACCCGGACTAATAGGACCGGATTTCCGACCACTCTTCGGCGCATCTCCAAACGTACACTGTTCTCTATATTTTCGAATCACAGATCGTACCGCTCCTACGCTTACACCCCCCGGAGTAAGACCGCGCATTTTGATAGGTAACACTAAACTGAGCACTTTTTTGATGCTATGTCATTCAGAAATATGCAAAAAAAAAAGGACGCAGCCAAAACATGTTGAAATATTTCATTATATTCAAAGTGACCGTTAAAATAAGGTGTGCTTATACTTTCTGGAACAGTCGTTACGTGCAACCAGCTAGCGACTCGAACATCATTGATGATTTAGATTTTCGACGTTGCCACTTTCCGGAACTGAATAACGCTCTCATGGACGTCGATTGGATTGAAATGTTTCGTGCAAAAGATACGGATGAAACGGTACGTATGTTTTATGACAAACTGTACGACATTATGGAGGAATATGTTCCACGTCCAACAAGTAGGCCTCATTCGTTTAAGCAACCGTGGTGGACAACTGAGTTACAGCATCTCCGTAACATTGTGCGAAAAGGTCGTGAACGCTATTTTCGATCACGGACTACTGTGAACCAATTGCCAGGACGCTGCTTTTCGTTGCTATATAAGACGATTGGAGCAGACTGCGAAGCAGAACCCGTCATCCTTTTGGTCGTATATTCGAAGCCGTAAGCAATCTAACCGGATCCCTTCGGACATGAAACTTCGGCCGATTCACCTCACGAGCTAGCTAATCTGTTTGCCGATTTATTCGTAAATGTACACACTCAAACGTCACCAATTTTTTCCGCTGACAGTCTTAAATCCTGTCCTGCTTTCAATTTTAATTGTCCTGCTCTAGTTGTGAGCCAACATGTAGTTTTGTCAGCCCTGGAAAAGTTGGATGTGTCGAAAGGGTCGGGCACAGACAAGATACCGCCGTTGTTTTTGATAGAATGTGCTGACTCACTGATGATGCCTTTGACGACTATTTTTAACAGTTCACTCAGTGAAGGTACTTTTCCTGAAGCGTGGAAGTTAGCCTCAATCACATCGATTTTCAAAGCTGGTAGCAAACATACTGTAGAAAATTACAGAGGTGTTTCGATTTTATGCTGTATGGCCAAGGTGTTTGAACAATTGGTTCACAAAGCTCTTTACGCTGTATCTCGACCGCTGATTTCTGAATTTCTACATGGTTTTGTTAAGAAGCGATCCACGGCAACGAATCTGATGTCTTACGTAAATTTCCTATCAACAGAAATTGAGAATCGTCACCAAGTTGATGCCATATACTTCGATTTTTCAAAAGCGTTCGACAAGGTTCCTCACACTCTTGCAATTGACAAGCTGAAGTATCCGGGCTTTCCTGATTGGATCACAAAGTGGTTGCGCTCTTACTTATCTGGTCGGAGCGCTTTCGTCAAATTAAACGGTAGTCGGTCACGCGTCTTCTTCGTCACGTCAGATGTACTGCAAGGAAGCGTTCTGAGACCACTGATTTTTATATTGTTCGTGAATGACTTGTGCTTTCGGCTGAAATCACGCTTTCTCCTCTACGCTGACGATCTAAAAATCTACAAGGTTATATCATCGCATCTCGACAGTTGCGCTCATCTGGCTGACATCGACGAGATTTTGGTGTGGTGTTCTGAGATTGGAATGGAACTGAACATCAAAAAGTGCAAAGTTATTTCGTTCACCCACCGGCAATCCCGAACAGAGTTTGAATACTCCATCAGCTCAGAAGCTATAGAGCGTGTTCAAGCAATTCGTGACCTAGGGGTTACTGTAGATACAAAACTCCGGTTCAATGAGCATATTAGCACAACTACCGCAAATGCCTTTGCAGCACTGGGATTTATTCGTCGCAATACAAGTGGTTTCACCGATATATATGCTCTCAAGGCGCTGAACTGTTCGATCGTTCGTAGCATCATGGAGTATGCTGTTAGCGTGTGGTCGCTTTATCACTCAGTTCAGATCATCCGAATGGAAAGGGTTCAACGCAATTTTGTACGGTATGCTCTTCGTCAACTTCCGTGGAATGACCCAGCAAATCTACCTGTCTATCCGAGTCGTTGTAGACTGATCGATTTAGAAACTTTAATGCACAGACGTACTAACCTGCAGAGGTTATTTGTTTTTGACATTGTCGAAGGTGGTGTAGATTGCCCGGCGCTGTTGCAAAACATCAATTTTTATGCATCTTCTCGCCAGCTTCGTGACCATAATTTACTTGTAGTCAGTCGCCATAGAACTACGTATGGGTAAAACAACCCTTTCGATAACTGTGTTAGATCGTTTAACAATGTGAGTGCTGTTTTTGATTTTAATATATCTAAATGTGTGTTCAGGAATAGAATTAGAAACCTAGGTTAAGTACCAGTCTGGTGAGTTTTTTTTTAATTCGAGACGAACAACAATAAATAAAATAAATAAATATTCAGCATTGACCGATTGACCTTCCGCAAGGAATCCCGAGTGCACCACACGTTGGCTATCGAAGAAAACAGTCAGCATAACCTTGCTTTTCGATCGACTTTGACGCGGTTTTTTGGGTTTCGGCTCATTTTGGAAGCGCCATTCCGATGATTGCTGGGTCCTGTCACCAGTTATGATGTGCTGGATGTCCGTATCACTTATTGTGAGCATTTCCTTAGCGACAGTTTTGCGTTGCTCTTTTTGAAGAAAATTCAACAATTTTGGAACAAGACGTGCGGACACACGTCTCATGCTCAAAACATCGTGTATAATGCTATGAGCGGATCCATTTGATATGCTGAGCTCATCAGCTATTTCTCTCTCAGTCGCACGGCGATTTTGCAGCACAATTTTCTTCACTTTTTCGATGTTTTCTTCGTTTATTGATGTTGCTGTACGACGATCATGAGGCAGATTTTCAACTGATGTACGACCCTCTTGGAACGACTTATACCAATCAAACACACGTGCACGCGATAGAGCAGATTCCCCATAGGCTTTCTGCAACATATTTTCAATGCATCCGAAGCACTTATTCCGTTGGAATAACAAAATTTCAAACTAATTCTTTGCTCAACGTTTGATTCCATAGTAAAATTTGAAAAACACACTGGAGGTTGACTTGTTTATAGTGCCGTAAAAAAGGCTTCGTGACAGATCGTGCTCAAATTTGGCAAGTAAACGTATAACAGTCCTACCAATCTAAGATTTTTTTTTTGTCATCCGCGGACCGTTTAATTCATAAAGTCTGGTTCATATTTGTGCAGCAGGTATGTTAATCCCAAACATCATCTGTTAGTTCTCTGTTCTCTGATCTAGCAATAACAGAGTAGCAACCTTGGGCGGTCAATCTGATACGCAATAAGTAACTGGAATCTCAAGGAACTGGGACAATTCTTTGAAATCGTTTCCAAAATTTCAGCAGAGCCCATTTTCACAAGCACAATCTGTCCTTTTATTTTGAAAACCTCCGCTACCACAACTTCAGCCAGATAAAAAAGACATTATAACCTATCGTTCGCTGGCAAACGTTTGCCGAGCGAAGGAAGAACAACTACTTCCAGCGGTACACCGACGAACGCTGATGATCCGTTTGCCGAAAGACGAATTGTTACGTTACCATCACCATCCGCCCATCATTCTTCTTCCAACTATCTCCCATTCAACCCAAAAGGCAAAGTGTCACCCGAGAGACACATTCCGACTTTAACTGGGAAGGTTTTCCGTTTGTTTGTCTGTTTGTTTGGCAAATATGGAATGCTGGCGAAGGAACAAGGATTGAGTAGTTTCGAGAGCACTCGTCGAACACGCTCCATAAGTCGGTCGTTGATGCGAAAAGAAAAGGAAAAGATATGAGATTAATAAATATCAGGAGGAAAAGTTTTGCCTGGTTTTCGGAGGCCGGCTGGTGGATGGAGGGGTGCTGTGAAGTAGCGCGCTTATTAATGGTTTCTTTTCATCTCGACCCGTTCTCCTGCCTTGTGGTGTTTGTTTAGATAAGATCTCCTCTTTCTTGCCAGGAATTACTGTCATGTGGAATTTATCACATTTCATTGATCCTTGGTGGGATTGATGTCCTTCTCGCTGTCTTCATCCTGAATGGGAAGCATTTTCTTCCCGGAGAAATCGCTCCCCCGTCGAGTCCGGATCATAAATTATTGACGAAATTCGCCTCCCTTATCTTGTTTCCATTTGCCTTCGCTCTCAGTGCAGAATTTGAATAATTTTGTTACGATCGTAAAAATTATGAAAGCAGGACAATTTTCCGGAGCCGAGCGCTAAATTAAGGTGAATTTGCCCCGATGCCATCGAACAACGCCGGCAAAAGCTGCCAACGGAACGGGATAATGTCGATATAGATTGCCGGCCAGGAGCGCGGGTAGAGAGAGAAAAAAAAAGGAACTTGGTCACCCCCTCAGGCAAATAAGAATGTTAATCATTACACGACGGGTAGGTGTACTGCGCCTTGAAGGGTGAGTGAAGCTTGTCCCAAAAGAAAATAAAGTTACGGCACCAACACGAACAAATAGGAACCGAAAATGAAAAATCCATTATTTTCAAGTTTTTTTTCCTCATCCACATTAGAAAGATGAGGAGAATAAAATGTAATAAAATTTCCTTCCTATAATTTAAATCGCCAATTCCAGCGGTCCACCTTTTCCACCTAGGCAAGACGGTAGCGAAAAGGCGAAAAGAAAAAAAATTGGAACGGGATCAAGCAAAAACAGTCGGATTCAAAGCAGTTTGCGATTGCATATAATTTAAGATTATGGCCATAAAAGCTAATTACGGTGATAAATAACTCATTATTGGTTGATAAATTGCCGCCATCGGAAATTGCGCACCAGTTTGAATGGTTACTTAGCCTAATGAATGAAAACCGGAATGGTGAGATGTTTTTTGTTTTGTCATTTGAAAGGCACGTTTGAATTTAAGTTTAAGTGTTGGAGATGGACTATTCTGGAAAGGCCCATTTTTATAACAAAGCATTGTACCCGGTTCGATTGACGCACAACTTGATTTCACTTTCTGTATTATAAATTTGCAGTGTTCGCAAGGGTATTGTTTATTGTTATTATGCATCAACAGGCTGGGTTTACAGGGTGGCCACACAATCTTAATTTAAGAATTCCCGCATTTTTCCCGAATTGTTCCCGCATTTTAAACTAATTTTCCCGACTAGAAAAATGAGTTAATATAAATTGAATAATAGATATTTTTGAATATTTCGAGAAAATGGTTCAATCTGAAATTCTGACTTATTTCATTTAGGCAAAAAGACAGATAGCAGCCACAAATCCGGCTTCTTGCGTATTGCGTAACTTGCTTTGGTCTCTCATTTTGCAAACGAGAATAAAAATTGCACAACATAAGTCACTGATCTTTCAAGTTGCTTTAAACATAAAGAACGAAGAGAATTTTTTTTTTTTTACATATATGTATATATTTCCAATTCAAACGCTTTGGTCGAATCCATCACTGTAACCGGCCAGTACCCATTAATGGGTAAATATGTACCCAATTTTCGATAGTATATGAAACTGTCAAAAAATGGATACTTTTAAAATCAAAATAATGCATACTAAAGACCCACTTTTTATTTTCAATGAGAGACCAAAAGATGGGTATTTTTCTAAATATCTTAGCATTTTCCTGGCTCGCTTTGTATATTTGAAAGTGCGTGGTTCGAAAAAAAAAAAAACTTCGCAGAATCCATTCCACGAAAACGCGAAGAATACGGAAGAAGTGGAGGTTAAACTGGATAGCAAAAGCTCCCAAAAACTAAGAGGTACGTTAATAATTTAATATAATAATATAAAATGCTTCAATTTCATCATTAGAATCGTACTTCCGAGTATGTGTCACTTCCGGGGCTTAAAATCCAAGCTTTCATCAAGTTGACGTCAAAATTATTTAAATCTTATCAGATATATTCCACAGAAGTCTTCAGGAAATGTTTGGGCGATGTAGAAATCTCTCTGGATGATAACGATGTGATGACCGCTTCAATGGACCACTTGAACGTCACCGGAATATTTGCCGGTGTGAAAACTCCCGAACGAGACTTAACATACCTGATAGGTAAAAGGCCTGAGGCGAGAGGGTTTTCAAAATACAAATACACATTCAGTTATTGCGATCTGTTATGTTTATTCTAATGCTTATTATTCAATATCACAACTAAAAACAAATCACGAAAAATGGGTATTTTATACCCATTTCGCATATAAAAAACATTTCGAAAAATGGGGTTTCATACTCATTTTACAAATAACAAAAGTTTTGAAAAATGGGTATAAAATACCCATTTCTCAAATAACGAACATTTCGAAAAATGGGTAAAAATACCCGATAGCTTGGCGTACAGGCTCTTTACCCATTAATGGGTAAAATCGTTTTACCCATTAAAGGAGTTCACCTACTTAAGTTTGAAATGGGAGATATTTTACCCATTTATGGGTACTGGCCGGTTTCAGTGTAAGCTCTAAAATCCCGCGTGGAACGTATATGTCAGAGCAGGAAAAAGGAGAAATTTTGGCTTATTGTGATTGTGATATTAGTATTCGCGAAATAATTCATCGTTTGAACAGATCTCACCACGTTGTTTTGATTTTTTTGAAAAATCCTGATGGATATGGAAAAATAAGAAAGGTGGACCCAAGAAAAAGTTGTCAAAAAGATGTCAACGCAGAATAATCAACGCTAAACGCAACTCACTCAAAAGTCTGAACCAGATAAAGGCTGACCTTATGCTTGACGTTTCGCCTTCAATAGTCTACCGAACTTTAAAAGACTCGCCAAACATCCGGCGACAAAAAATGAAGCAAGCACCACGATTTTGCCCCGTCATAGAGCAAACCGACTTGAATTCGCCCGTGCCAACATGCGTAGAGATTGGAGTAAAGTGTGTAATCATGTTGATTCATGATTGACATTTTTTTTAAAGTAGTTTAATGTTTCAGGTTATCTTTTCTGAGGAGAAGAAATTTAATCTCGATGGAGCAGATGGAATCTTTTTGTACTGGAGAGATTTACGGAAAGAGCCACGTTACTTTTTATCTCGCAACTTTGGAGGGGGCAGTGTGATAGTTTGGGGGCATTTTTTCAAAACGGAGTGGTGCTGATTGCTTTTCCGTCAACAAGAATGAACAGCCAGGAGTACATCGAGATGCTTCAAAACCATTTGCTACCATTCTTGCAGCAAATCCATCGTGGTTATTGGGTATTCCAACATGATAACGCATCAGTTCATAAAAGCCGAGCGACCATGGCGTGGTTATCTGAACATAAAATCCAAGTAATGGAGTGGCCAGCTTGTTCTCCAGATCAAAATTCGGTCGAAAAACGTGTGAGGACTGTTGGTCCGTACAGTTTATGCAGACAACAAGCATTACGGGAATGTTCAAGAGCTCAAAGAAGCAATCAGCGTGGAACGAGATAAAAGTATCTACAAGTCGCCGCCTGGTTGAAAGCATGTCGAATAGGTTGTTTGAACTGATTGAGAACAAAGGAGGTCCTACACATTACTAACATGCTGCAATCAATGCGAAATCGATGTAAACTTTTTGGAGAAAATTAATTTTTCGTCTGGTTCTATAGTCATGAAACATTGCTTTTTTGTTTACATTATTGAGTAACTTACCAGAACAATCCAAGATGTAAGAAAATTCTTATAAAAATAGATAAAGACCATACCCAATCCTTTGCACTTCATTTCCAATATGTATTCTCTTTGATTACTCGAAAACCTCAATAAAATTACTGGTTCTATAGTTATGACACGGAGTGTATAACTGGCACACAGAAATTTATTGATCGTTATTCACATTTGATTTTTTTTTTTCAAATTGGTTATTTGTTACGTAACGATTTTAAACCCACCTCCCCCCTCCCCCATATGTCACAATCCATATAACGGTTGCTCACCCCCCCCCCCCCCTTCATGCTTTACGTAATTTGTGCCTAAAGCCATATCAAGTGACCGGAGCAATGCATCGACCCTCTTCGATTCGAACCAAAATTGGCTGATATAAAGGGTGTATTCGATAAAAATGGCACACACATATATACTCATCAAAATTAAACTGATTATCGGATTTTCTTGAAATTTTCAGGGAATGAAGAACTACTAATGAGTTTTGATTTACAACATTTGTTTTATTCAATTTCGTCTCCCATCCCGAATGCCCGCACCTTCCTTTTCACTCCACCCATCAAATTTTGTACAACCGATTTTCCCAGTGTTTTTGTTGTTTTTACCCAAATTTTCTTCAATTCTAGCTCTGTTTTTATAGTTTTGGGATGTTTGCGAAGTTCCGTTTTCATAATTGCCCAGAATTTTTCAATTGGACGAAGTTCCGGTGAATTTGGTGGGTTCATATCCTGTGGCACAAAATTGACTCCGTTGGCTCGGTAGCACTCCAATACGTTTCGAGCGTAGTGGCAGGATGCTAGATCAGGCCAAAACAGAGTTGATCCTTTGTGCTTCTTAATGAATGGCAAGAGACGCTTCTTAAGGCACTCTTCCGTGTAATCGCACCGTTTATTGTTCCGAAAGTGATGAAGGGAGCACTTATTTCACCACATCCGCAAATCGCCTGCCAGATTAGAAACTTCTTTGCAAATTTCGATAGTTTCTTCTTTCGAACATCCTCCGGAACATCGAACTTCGACTTGGCAACGAAATATTCTTGCCCAGGAAGTTGACGGAAGTCGGCCTTGACGTATGTTTCGTCATCCATCACGATGCAACCGGATTTGGTGAGCAGCTTCGTGTAAAGTTTCCGGGCGCGGGTTTTCGCAGTGATGTTTTGTTTTTCATTCCGGTTTGGGGCTTTTTGCACTTTGTAAACATGTAACCCAGCACGCTTCATGGTTTTCTGCTCAAAACCGACTGACACCTTAGACTTTTTAGCGACATCTCGAATTGACATGTTTGGACGGTTCTTGAATTGTTGTACCCCATTTTACTGTCCATTGGACCACTTTTACGACCACTCCCTTCCTTCCTTTGGACACTCAGACGCTCCTTGAAGGTTCTTATCACACGAGACACAGTTGTATTTGCAATTCCAAGCCTTTTTGCAATCCACCGGTGGGACGCCCCTGGATTTTGATTGTGAGTGCACAAAATTTTCTCACGGACAATTTCTTGTTTCGACGACATGACTGGAACTACTGAATGTATAACTATGAAACTTGGCAGATGTAAATAATACACTATGGATAAGATCTACTCAAATTTCTAGGTTTTTTACTCATACGATTCAAAAGTTAGAGAAGATTTTCTGTGTGCCATTTTTATCGAATACACCCTTTACTTGTTCTGGGCTATTTATAAAAAATCCAATGTTTTAGACCAACCCAATTTTTTTGATATTTTTGAAAAGTCTATCTTTGGTTTTTTGAATATGTCGATGACTAAAAGAGCTACAAACAATGGGGCTGGAAAATGGTGAGTAGACACCTGGGATGGAGCGTGCGTCCCCGCAACATAGCTGTGGTTCTCACAAGTTCCTACCTCATGCTTCCACGGGTCAAGAGATGAAAAAGACCACCAGCTAAAGGTTGCATACTTAGCAGGTAGTGCAGCCTGGGCACTGTTGTCCTTCTATTGAGGAGGTGCGGGCCAGGCGTCTGTCCACCAAGGCTCAAACAGCGTCTGTCCTGGCATCCAGCGGTTTAGTAAGAATCGCTGTATCGCGTCAACTATACATTGGGTGGCAGCCGCACCAAGGCGATATAGGCATGTTGAAATCTAACCCTACCACGAAAAATGGAAGCATTCTTTATACGGTATATAATTTCAGATTATCCATGGAATTCCCAAGTATTGTATAGTAATTTTGAAATGTTTTCTTCCCTCGTGGCTATAATAATACAAGTCCGTCTACGTTTGCAGCAGGATCAGCCGACATGCAGACATTACAAAAATAATTGTTAGTGTCATTTTATATTATAACATTCCTTCACAATATTTTTTATGCTATTTTCAGCTTCGAATTTGCATCGCTGTAAGTTTTGGCCCACCTAACTCACGTTATGTAATGGGAAAGATAGGATGTTTTTTACGTTTTTTTTAGAAAGAGGATTACATACGACAAATTCTGGAAAAAAAAACAAAAAAATTCTTCGCCCAAAATAATTACTTCAAAAACTAACATTGTTTATGATCCTACATTTTCTATTTTACAGACATAAGGAATCATTTATGGGCCCAGTAGGAAAAAAAAGAAGAATTTCCTGACGTTTAGCTTTATTTTTTTTTTTGCGAGCTATTGAGTTTCCGTTTTTGGGTAGTAATCCTACTCATATGAAATTTATCTCGCATTAGGGTTTGCTTAAATTTTCTTTGCTATTTTACTCGGCTGCCAGGTGATCAACTTTATTTCATTATATCACGTTGGAATTTTCGCTTTTTTAGAGTTTCAATCATCTAACATCGCAGCGGAAGAGGCAAATAGCGGCATTGAATTATTATATGTACATTATGTAGTAATTCTTTACAAGCTCGTTTTATTTTCATCATATCATGACCTTCACATTTTCATACAACAAACCTGATTTAGGCGGTATTTAGCTAATACACGAAATATCCCTTCAATTTATGACATCTAGTATTCCATATACGTCCAGTATATAACGCAGAAAATTACATTTGTGGTAGGCTTTTGAAAATTAAGGAATCTGTGGTAGGCTTTTGCACTTATTGAAGAATGTATTTTTCCTTTCCGGTTTGCAAATGGACTTTTTACCAATTCTGAGCTGATCTGATTCATGCAGCACTGTGTGCCATTTGGCTAGTGTTTGATTTTACATTTCAATCTTTGTCATTACTTCATCATAACTCACAATATCATTATAGTTGGTAATATTGTTTTATTGGTTTTACTTCATAGATGATTTTAACATTACTCATTGTTTTGTTGCTTATTTATCTTTTAAACCCTTCCAGTTAAATCTTCCCTTTCCTAACTCGGTAGCAATAACTATTAGGTCAGCAAAAATAAAAGCGGATTGCTGTTATAAAGTAGCTTAGAATTAAAGCAATGGAAGCAAACAGACCGTTGTCATCTAAACTCAATGCGAATGGATGCAGAAGAGTTTGTGGAAACATTTTTAGAAAAATTAAGCGAATTATCTCAGCATAATTTTATTGTAGAGCAACAAGGTAACTACTTAAAACAACTAAAAATTAATTTGGAACCAACTGACTGCATTATAATTGCTGACTTCTCTGAAAATTACTCTTTTGTTATTCAGGACGCTATACAAGGTTTTCATTGGGCAAACGCTCAATGCACAATCCATCCTTTTGCCATATATTAAAAGGATGAAGCACAAAATTTAAAGTTTACAAGCTTTATAGCACTCGCAGAATTTACTAAACATAACCATGTTGCCGTTCGGCTGTTTATAACAAATTGTGTGAATTTCATTAAAAAAAAGCTACCTCACCTGAAAAATATCCATTTTTTTCTGATGGATCAGGCAGTCAATACAAAAATAAGATGACTGCTTTCAATTTGTGCCACATGTACAAGGACTTCGGTCTTAATGCAGAGTGGAACTTTTTTGCCACTTGCCATGGAAAAGGGCCTTGTGACGCTTTAGGAGGTGTTCTAAAGCGAAACGCTTCAAAAGCAAGTTTACAAGGCCATCATATTACAACTGCATACGAACTTTACTCTTGGGCTGTTTCTAAAGTAGATTCCAAAATATATTACGAGTTTTTCTCGGAAAAAGATTACAATGCAATGGAAAAGAAAATAAAGAACCGTTATACTCGTGTAAAACAAATCTCTGGGACACAATCGTTTCATTACTTTAAGCCACAACATGAAAATTACATTATCGTGAAACGGTTTCCGTTTTCAGATGAAGAATTTTACTATGTAATGATGAATTATGCAAAATCAAAATCATTAAATAATCAAATTAAATGCTGAGTTTTAATTGAAGATAACTGAGAAAACCCTTGCTTGTAGTCTAAAGCTTTGAGATTTGAGCTCCAATTCCTTAATATAGCGGAGCCTGGTCCAATCCCGACCCTGTGGCCAATTCCGACCTCCCAAGATTCTCTCAGACAGCGCTTGTTGCCAAATTTGGAAAATGATGCTCATTCCATGTGTGTATGGGCAAAAAACTTGAAATTTTCAAAAAAATTTAACTCAAAAACGGCTTAATGAACATTTATATTTTTTTTGATAAATGTCGATTTTTCTGGTAACCCTATATCGAACATGGTCATCCTAATAAAAAAATAAAAAAATACGGGTCTTATTATTTTCGATGAAGAACATACCAAGCGATTTTGAGCAAAATCGGACAACTAGTATGAGTATGAGTATGACAATCAACGGTCCCAGCTGGCTTCCTTGAGGTATACCTGATGTGGCGGAGAATCTAGCTGATCTGCAATCTCCTATGACAACCATTAGTTGGCGACCCGTGATATACGAGCGAAACCAACTCAGAAGATTACCGCTTATACCAATCCTGTCTAGTTTAGAAACCGCAATGGCATAATTCAACTTGTCGAATGCCGCAGATAGCTCGGTGTATATTACGTCCGTATGAACCCGATCAGTCCTACTTTCGATAATACATGCAGTGGGGCACAGCAGAATAGTGGTTGTAGAGCGACCAGAAGTAAACCCATGTTGATTAGCACTCAAATACTGCTTGCAATGAGAGAGCAGCAGTTCCATAATCACTAGCTCGAAAAGCTTCGATACAGCACTTAACGATATAATACCTCGATAGTTATTCACGGCTCGTTTGCTTCCCCTTTTTATGGACAGGAAACATGTGCGCAAACTTCCAGCAGGAAGAAAGTGTGCCGCTGCAGATGGACATGCAGAATAGACGATGAAGTGGAATTAATAAGCTAGCGATGTGCGTCTTCGAAAATGCGGATGGAACACCATCAGGTCCAAGGTTGAAGGACGACTTGTGTGAACTCGCACGTTGACATCAATTGCACCGAGCGTTTGACCAATTACAGGAACATTCCCAGCTGCCAGGATAACATCGTTGTCACTTAATAGCTCATCTGTGAATACACTGGAAAACTTGTCGGAAAACAGGCGGCATATATCTTGAGAAGTGGCAGTAACTTCTCCACTGAATTCCATAGACAATGGGAGGCCAGACTCCCTACGTTGCTTGCTTACGTAGTTCCAGAAGGACTTCGGGTGTAGTTTGAGTTTGCGCTGAATGCCTCGTTGGAAATGTGAAAAGCAATGACTACTGACTCGTTGGTACATGTGATTTAGCGATACTTTGTAAATCTTTTCAAATCTTTGTAAATCTTTCCTTTTGCGATAAGTTCTTTGCAGGATGTGTCTGTCAATGACATGTGAACAAGTTTGCGCTGCAGCCTCAACGTCTTTTGGATCAAGAATGTTCGCCCAATCGATGTTAGATAACACATTTATAATGCTTCTGTGGTCATCTTTACGGGAGTCGTAAAAAACCGCAGCAGGAAAGTCGTCAAAATCGTGAACGAGTTGATCTTCAACAGTGACAATCAGAGGAGGGTGGTGCGGAACTGGCTTAATTAGTGGACAAGGAGCCATGGAACTGAACGGAGCCTTGTTTTCTGTGCGCACGAAGTAGAGGTCCAAACTGCGGTTAATTTCGTTTACTACATAGTTGATTTGAGAAAACGTTGCTGCACTATAGTTGTCTAGAAGATCAATAGCACCTGCATGAAATGTAGAATCGTCAGGATCTGGATATAGAAATCCGTTATGGAATGGCCTCCACGAAACGCCAGGTAAATTGAAGTCGCCGAAAACGAAAATCTCATCAACTGGAGTCGCACTCTCGATAACTGAGTAAACAGACCGGCAGTTGTTATCGGATAAGAACTTTTGTTTATTGAAATGTACGTCCAGTAGAAACTAATAGCGAATTCGTTTTTGATCCAGTTCCAAACTGGATCGGGTATCAAAATTGGGACGGCTTGTTGTGTGTTAAACGTCAGTGTGTATAGTTTTATTTGTAAATTGAATCGGATTGAGGTTTGCACTGACAATAAGTTCGAGCATCGCAGGTTGGAACTAGTTCCAACCTAGGTTCAAAATCGAGTTCGCTTTAATTCAAATGTTAGAAGGTAGTATTCAATACACGACCGTATGTGCTGAATAGGTAATGCCAAAAATAAACTCATTTGCTTATCTTTTGTACGTAGACTCACGTCTAACGGGGAAATGAGTAATGAAAATCCAAATTAAGTTAATATTATGAAAATATTTTTAATTATAAATTCGAACTAGATAACTCATCCCTTGCTTTGTTTTAAAGATGATGTCTCGAGTAATTCATGATTAGGGCCCGAGAGCCAATTGTATACAATTACTTTAAACGTTAATCTCTCACGAATAAAATTGCTGATTTTCATTCACGAAGGTGATTTTAGATTCAAGAGAAACCGAAGTCTAAAGTCATTGTTTACAATTGGCTTTTAGGATCTTATTATGAATTACTCGAGATATATTATCCATTTGATTACATAACAATTGTATAACCTTATCAAATGTATCAAATGCCGTTAAAATTTATGAAAATAAGAACTTACAATAGCTTGTCAACCTAAAGTTGAACTTACAAAGCTGCGTCAGAACCAGCGTTTAAATTAGGTTCATCCGTCAAAGACAGGAGTAACGTATGTCAAGTTGATTATCTACCAACATTATTTCACGAATTCACATAGACGATGCGTCAGTCCGTCAATTATGGACAAGCTTGGACAGCTTTAAACAAACAGAGTAGTTAGTCGTCAATGTCTAACGTCTGTTCGTTAAAGGCTGCAATGTGAATTTCCATATAAGGCGCGGTGCGGCAGAGTCGCACAGCCGTAAAAACGATAGACAACCCCGCTGACTTACAATAATCTTAAGACATTTATCAGCGTTCAATACCGATCCACTGTTCTCTGAACCTCTTTCAATATCTTATACAAAACTCTTACTAGCTTACAAGTAGCACGCCATTCGCAATAATTAATTTAGATTTGCAGTGCGTAAAAAACTGCTTTAGCTATTCGACACCAAAGGACGCGAGATTGAAAATTTCATTTATTGTTGTCGATAAGAACTTTATTTGAAAGACGCTAAGAAGACACGAAAGAACCCCTAAAATATCAAACCTACATCAAACCGAACCGAATATTGCGCAGATCTAAATAATCGACTTAATGAAAGTTCATTTTTACTGATTATTAAATTACCAGTAATATCTATTAAATATGCCAAACATAATTCACGCCAGTTGTGCGTTCCGGCTGTAGAAGGTGGCCTTTAGGTATAATAGTTTACGTTTGATTGACGCAATGGTAATTTGCTGGTTCATTTGCGCATATATCGTAGAAAACAGCAAAACGATCAAACGTGAAACTTATTTAACTTCTCCAAGCTATTAAACATAAACAGAAAGACAAAAAGCCGTCCCAAATTTCATCGTCGTCACTGTTGTCAATATTGCTCTCAGCGACCAGAGAAGCCCGAGAGAACCTCACTCTCACTCGCTCTCTCAGTTCTAATCACCAAGAAACAACACGTAAAACGCAAACCAAACACTCGGAGCCCTCTCCGCCCGTTAAAGAGGTTATGTAGAATGCCAAACCGAACGCCTCTTTCCCCGGCGGATCAAACCCGGACTTCCGATAAATTCACCCACCTGATACTTTTGCTGTTCGTCCTTCTTGACGCTGGCGGCGCGCCAGTTCAACGTCAGCACGCAACAGTTCTTGGAATTCCACACAAACAGCACATCGTCCTTCGTCTCCACCAGATTCTGCGTTCGCTTGCGATCGTCCGGCAAGCAATCCCGTGCCACCTCAAATATTTTCATCCCATTGAAACCGAAACTGTCGGTACCGACGGTACCCCCGTGAGACGACGACATCGCGCACTCGATTTAAGCACTAGAATTCACCGTAAAAACACCGATTTTAATTAGTAATTCGCGACGATTTTCTTTCTTTCCGAACACCGATAAATTGCAGCGCAAAACGATTTCAAAACAAAAACAAACAACGATGCTTGTCGGGGGCTTCGCTTGAAACGAACTGTCAAAATTGGCACCGTTCTTCTCTCACGGCGCTCGCGAGAGAAGGCGAGAATGCCAAAGTGTGAGAATCAGCTGATTGTTGGTGGGTGTGGTTGATGCGACAATCCTCTCGGTGGGGAACGGCGCGTTCACTTTGTAGGGTTCCTTAACGTGCCATATCTATAGATTGAAATTTGTGTATATGCGGAAGAAAATGAAACGTGTTTCGATAAGAGTTGTTGAAAATTCGTTGGAAAACAAATTAAAGGTTTCGGAACCAATTGAATTGCATTCCTTGAGGATACATACTGACATAGCTGGTGGATATCGTGAAAAAAAAACAAGTCCTTATGAAAATTACAGCTATGCTTCAATTGTAAGTCCTACAAGGTAGATTGGATTCGATTTCTTTATTAAAGGGACTTTCAGCCGGAGGCTGGTTCGTATCATGATACGACAAGGTAACAATACATTCAATGGAAACATATAATTTGATAATAATTTTACCGATTTTAATTGTAATACGAGTATCGCGAAATTTTTGATTGGATTAGTTTAATGATTTGTTTTAAGATTTATATTTACTCTAGTTGTTCAAGTTGGACTACCATGATAAGGGTAATTCTTGAATAACTTGAGTCTATGGATCTGGGATTGGGCCTTCAAAGCTAATTTTTCTTCACTTTTTTGTCCTGAAAATCAAAAATATACGTTACTATTTCCGTAGGTTAAAAACCTATTTGAGATCCAGTGTGGGTCAACAGCGGCTGAGCCTATCTCTAGTCTCTAATGCGCCTTCACAAGGATATGGCACAAGGATTGGTATTGCGGATTGTTGCGGACACCCCCTCGTCGATGAGCGCACCTTAAAATCATCCCTGCAATACCAACTTAACGGTCGATAAATGGCAGTGGCAGAAAGGTAATAGAAAGTAAATTAGTGTTACACGCGATGTGGAAAAAGCTGTTCAATTTCCTAGCTCTATTTCATATATGCCTATTATATTAAGAACTTACAGTCGTTACTTATTGCCTTCGTGCCAAAAATCCTGCAGCAGTTTCGGAAGCACTTGTCACACAACCATCAAATATACCTTTCGTTAACCCATCAGCGCAGCCAGTAGTAAATACCAGCTCTCGATCCGATCTCCCATAGGCAAAGTTTGCAAAATGAGCCGTCTTTCCATGGATTTTCCACAAGCCGATTAGAAACTTCGTCAGTCGAAGTGACGTCATCGGTTAACACAATTGCAATCAATATGCTGTCGGCATTCTCTATACCACACACACCGCGCCTATTATGTCAACTGCGCTTTCCATACCATTTTCACAGCCGAATCTGGTCTCTCTGTTGCCGATGGATCTACGACTCCGCTACCTTGAGGAAGAACAGGAGCTTGAAAGGAAGCATTTAATGCAACGGTATCGGCTACTGATGGACACAGCCCCAGCGGTCTCCACGAGCTGTCAACTACGAACGGGAAATGATGTGCCTCTTGTCGGGATGTTTTCTGGCCCTCAATCCCATTCGTCACCGGTGTTCGACCCCAGAAACTCCAGCAGGCCGGCACAGACTTGCGTTGGAGCCCATTTTCAACCCTCACCTGTTCTGCCGTCTCGTTCTAACGTCTCACATATGCCGTCCCATCCGATCAATAATCTACAACGAAACATTACTGGGAATGATTCGGATTTGCTCAACAGAACACAAATAGCTGCGCGACAAGCCGTGTCAAAAGACCTGCCTGAGTATAACGGTGATCCGGAACAGTGGCCATTGTTTATTGCTACGTTCGAAAGTACAACACGTCTATGTGGCTACACCACTGAAGAAAATATGATGCGGTTGCAAAAATGCCTCAAAGGCAAAGCATTGGTGCAGTTAGGTGTCAATTGCTACACCCAAGAAATCTTGAGAGCGTGTTGGCGACACTCAAAATGTTATTTGGTCGTCCGGAGATTATTGTACATTCCCTCCTTCAGAAGATCCAGCTTCTCCCCGCACCGAAGGCTGAAAAACTTAGTACTTTGGTTGACTTTGCCATAGCTATCAGGAATATGGTAGCAACTGTGCAAAATTGCAATCTGGAGGAGCATCTATGCAATATTACTATTCTTCAAAACCTTGTGGACCGTCTTCCGCCTATGATTCGACTTAACTGGGCTACATATCGCCAGGGGCTACAACGAGCAACACTCATCGAGTTCAGCGCTTGGCTTAACACACTTCCTGAGGCAGCCAGTACGGTAACTATTCCACAAATGCAAAGTGTTCCGGACAAAACCCGTCGCGCACGAAAGGATGATGGTTTTTTAAACGCACATACTGAATCTGCTCCAAAACAGAGGGTATCTTCAGGCGGTGTCGGTTGCAGTTCAAGTGGATGTATCGTTTGCCAAGGGAAGTGCGAAGTGGTGGAAGATTGCAAGCAGTTCTTGATGCTTGATCACTCGTCGCGATGGAATATGCTCCGAGAATGTAAATTGTGTCGCTGTTGCCTGAAGAAGCACCAGGGTCAGTGCAAGTCTACCAATGTATGCGGCAAAATGGGATGCTCCTTCAAACATCATCGTTTGCTGCACAATGATGCGAAAGACAAGCACGCCTCCCCTTCGTCGGCCTCCGTTTCGAATCGCCAAGAGCTACCTAGCAAATTCAGCAAACCGAACGCCACCGAACATACTTGTAACACTCATCAAAACAACAACAAATCGGTGTTGTTCCAGTATATCCCCGTCACACTTCACAACAAAGAAACACAAATAAAAACCTTTGCCTTTCTCGATTGTGGATCGTCGTTAACGTTGCTGGAAGAAGATCTTGCTTCGGAGCTACAGCTGCGAGGAGAAAAGCAACCGCTTTGTTTGCGTTGGACTGCTGATACGTGCCGATACGAGGATTCAGCAATGAGGGTTTCACTCGAAATTTCCGGGACACATTGTGAAAAACCAAAACATCGACTTTCTGACGTCTACACCGTGAAGGAATTAAAGCTACCATCTCAATCTCTGTCAGTTGAAGAGTTATCTTCGAAACATGAGTATCTGCAAGGAATACCGGTGGAATCATATATGAACGTGCAGCCTCGTATTCTAATTGGAATGAATAATATACGTGTTGTGAACCCCTTGGAAAGCCGCGAAGGTGCCGAACATGAACTCATAGCAGCCAAGACAAGATTAGGGTGGATGATCTATGGTACATGCCCCACGGCCACGGGTAACATATCGAACTCGAACACTGAACCACACAGCTTTCACATATGTCATCACTCGTCCGAAGCTGACACTGAGTTGAATTCCTCGGTTAAGGCTCACTTTGCTCTCGAGAACTTAGGTATTTATAAAACAGAAAAGATGCTCCTATCAACAGAAGATGAACGTTCCACCAAAATGATGCGTTCAGTAATGAAATTCGATGGCGAAAGATGGCGAACAGGGTTGCTGTGGAAATTCGACAACATTCGGCTTCCTGACAGTAGGCCGATGGCATTACGACGACATAACTGTCTCATGAAGCGGATGGATCGCGACCCAAAGTTGGGTGCAACACTCAGATCAAAAATGGATGACTATATGCAGAAAGGCTACATTCGCAAGCTGTCCCCAGAGGAACTACAAGAATCCAAGGATCGCGTGTGGTATTTGCCTATGTTTCCTGTGTTCAACCCGAACAAGCCAAACAAAATTCGGATTGTTTGGGATGCAGCAGTGACAGTGGGAGGAGTCTCACTCAACTCTGTCCTTATGAAAGGACCGGATCTTCTAACCGCATTGCCATCATTGTTGTACGGATTTCGAGAGCGACCGATTGCAGTTTCTGGGGACATCGCAGAGATGTTTCTTCGCATGTTAATGAAGGGCAACGATCAACATAGTCAACGGATTTTCTGGTGCGATCAGAATGGTACGACGGGCGAATATATCGTGATGGTAATGACGTTTGGCGCCAAGTGCTCACCAAGCTGCGCACAATTTATCATCAACGAAAATGCAACGCGATTCGCAGCGCAGTTCCCAGAAGCCGTCGAAGTCATTAAGAAAAACCATTACGTTGACGACATGTTGACAAGCGTTAACACTGAAAAGGAAGCAATAAAACTAGCTAAGGATGTCCAATACATACACCAGCAAGGCGGATTCACCATGAGAAACTGGAACTCAAACTCTCCGGCTGTTTTGCAGGCGCTGGGTGAGGTCGGAAAAGCAGAGAAAAGCTTGGGCGCAGACACCGCCGTAGTATTAGAGAAGGTCCTTGGAATGTGGTGGGACACAAAAGCAGATAGCTTCCGCTACAAATTATCTGCTGAGCGGAACCGAGAGCTTCTGTCAGGCAGCAAGCATCCCACCAAACGGGACGTTCTGCGCGTACTAATGTCTGTGTTCGATCCCCTCGGTTTGATATCACTCTACATGATATACCTAAAGCTTCTTTTCCAAGAGATTTGGAGGGAAGGGTGATCATGGGACTACGAGATTGGCAAAAAAACCGTTGGTAAAGTGGAAGAACTGGCTACGATTTTTACCACAAGTCGAATCTGTGCGAATTCTACGATGCTATCATCTTTCTCCTTCACGTGGTAAAAAACGTACAGTCGAGCTGCATACGTTTGTGGATGCCAGCGAGCTCGGGTACGCAGCAGTCTGTTATTTTCGGTTCATTGAAGGGGACCAAATCTCCTGCACACTAATCGGGTCGAAAAGCAGAGTTGCTCCGATCAAATTTGTGTCGATACCACGACTCGAACGTTTGCGACTTCGCTAACGAGAAAACGCCGTTTCCCATCGTGCTGCCTCGTCGCCACTCCCTCACCAAACTACTGCTTCAGGACGTCCATGAAAGATATCACCACCAGTGCAACGAAACAATCGTCAACGAAGTTCGGAGGAAGTTTAACATCCCAAGAGTGCGTGCGGAGTGTGATAGAGTACGCAGAGAGTGTTTCCGTTGCAAAATCCGTCGGGCGAAACCCAATCCTCCCATGATGGCAAACCTTCCGAAGGAGCGGCTTGCAGCCTTTGTCCGTCCCTTTTCTTACGTAGGGGTTGATTATTTCGGTCCTTACCAGGTCATTGTCAGGCGCCGAAACGAAAAGCGCTATGGAGTACTGGTAACGTGCCTAACCACACGTGCAATTCGTATTGAGATAGCCCACCCTCTTTCAACGGATTCCTGCATTATGGCCCTCCGTAACTGCTTCTCCAGGCGAGGAACTCCACTGGGCATAATAAGCGACCGAGGTACCAATTTTGTGGGAGCATCGAAGGAGCTTAAGGCAGCGTTGGCACAATTTCACAGCAGTAAATTCATGACTGAGTTCACTACAGCGTCTACTTCGTGGAGCGTTAACCCACCTGCGTCCCCTCATATGGGCGGCGTGTGGGAGAGAATGATTCAGACTGTCAAGAAGATTCTTGAAGAAATCAAACCGAAACGTTTGCCAACTGACGAAGCCCTCAGGAACCTCATGATCGAAAATGAAAACATCGTCAACAGTAGGCCATTGACGCACGGTCCCGTCGAGAATTGACTCCCGCTTTAACACCGAACCACTTCTTGGTTGGATCATCAAATGGCTCCAAACCGTTGGTACCATACGATGACAGTGCCTTGACTGTAAAACAGTTTTGAAAACGTCACAGATTCTCGCCAACTAGTTTTGAAAACGTTGGGTCCTCGAGTATACTCCTGAAATCAGACGTCGTGTTAAATGGTTCAGCCCGGTAAAATCGATAGCTATCGGAGACATCGTCATCGTCGTCGAATCCAGCTTCCCTAGGAACTGCTGGCCAAAGGGCAGAGTATTAGCAGTCAGCAACGGTTCAGACAACTTCAGGAATCTACGAAAGACCAGCGACGAAAATTGGCGGTGCTAGACATCGGGCCAAATACGAGTACAACTACTGAGAGGGACTGTTGCGGACACCCCTCGTCGATGAGCGCACCTTAAAATCATCCCTGCAATACCAACTTAACGGTCGATAAATGACAGTGGCAGAAAGGTAATAGAAAGTAAATTAGTGTTACACGCGATGTGGAAAAAGCTTCTCAATTTCCTAGCTCTATTTCATATATGCCTGTTATATTAAGAACTTACAGTCGAAACTTAAACTAATTGATCTAATCAAGCAGTTAAAATTTATTAAAGCAGTTAGATTCTAGTTCGGGTTAAAACAACACTACAAAGCTACAAAACGAAAGCCAGGCAGTAAATTAATATTCGTTAATAACTTCGGAACTGGCTTTATACGTTGCATACGCAACACGGATTAAGTCCTTAATGAATTTAATTCCAGAATTAACCAGAGAAAAGCCACGTTTAGTACGTAAGCAAGGCTTTAGGATCTAAAAAATCGTACGAATAAATATTTGAACTGTGACGTTTTTGATTTAGCCACAGCCACAGAGTGATTCGCGCCGCTTGAAGAAACATTGAAGATAGCCGAAAGCAATTGGTATTGGTCATCTATTACGAAGATGCTGGGTAACCGCCTGTAGTATTGAATCCTGCTTCGTTTCTTGTTGAATCATCGGATACGTTACTGAGGACCCTACGACAGCTTCAGCTTGAATACTGCAGAACGCTTGCAATGATGTAGTCTTCATCTGGTCTTGAATGTTCGTCAATCAATCGTGATAGAACATCAGCGTATCCAAAACATTCCGTAGACTTGAATTCCAATTTGAAATCATACTGCAGTACACTGTGCCCAAACATCCTCCTTTTATCGGATGAATTCTCCGTCCGTTGATATCGACACATTGAAATCGCATTTTCGATTGATAGATGGAGGTGGAGGACGATTTTTTAGATTTTTTAGATGGTTATCCTTCTAATCCCTTGCGTTGAACTGGCCAGCTTGACGTGTCGCAAGGGCTCAGTAGGGATTATCTGTCAAGACCCGAGGCTAAGAGTCAGTTCCATTGTGGTTATATCATAACCACAATGGAACTGCTCAAGTACAGTTTTATACTGTAGTTATCCACACATTTTTTTTTCAGCATTTCATCATGGAGGAGCTGGTTGGCGTAGCGTGGGCAATGTTGTCAACTTGACAATATGGAAGTGAGTGGCTACCACTGTAGATCGTGTTCAAGCAGGGTATATTTTCCATTCTCATTAATAATTTCAGCTCGCTTTGGGACATCATTGCATTTCAGAGTATTAAGAAGCATGACAATTTAATAGGAATAGTGAGGATTACAGGTACACAGAGCGAACAAATCGAGAGGAATTCATAGGAATATCTCATGGAAATTTGCCAGGAGATATTATTGAAAATTTCATACGATTCTCTAATGGAAAGAAGTTCATAAGACGATCGTATAAAAATTTTCCTCACAGAAAAAAAAGTTGCAATCGGGATTCGAACAATGAACCTCGGAATCCAAAGACGAGCCACTATCCCCCGAGACTATACACGCTTGATAAATGATGTCAACTGGAAGTGTATAAGAGGCATGTTTTTCTCGACCAATGCAACAATAATCATTTCATACGATTTCGTATGGAATGAGTCTTGGACCCTTGCTTTGTGGTTCATAGTTCCGATCGTATGAAAATCGTACGGATAATTTCCTGAGTGTATTCGTAAAAACCTATCAATCGCTATCAGAACTGGTACCAGTTGAGTAATCGATAGAAACCCGACCGACTCTAATTTTTGACTCTAATTTTTGAACTCTCGCAGCAATCCACGATGAACGATAGCGGGTGTAAAATGTTCAACTAATTAATGATGCCGAATTTTATTCAAACCATTCTTATATCGCTGATGATGAACACAGTTTTGGAACAAACATCATCTTGAATTTGGATGATTGCCATACGAAACATGGATGATCGTCATACGAATCTAACCATATGACAATCATCCGATTTCCGAATGCTTTTCGTTAAAGGGCGCAATCGATTTACTTTTCAGGCGATCTTGGGATGATGTTTGGGTTCAGTGTAGAGTTAACGCTCACTTTTGAAATCTTTTGGCTGTATGTATTGGAACTCATTTTTTCGATTCAAATATACCTAACAGCGGCTAGTGGTCTGTATGCAATGCAAGTTTCCGTCAAAAAATCATCCGATGAAACTTGGTGCAGAAGAGCAAGTCTCCCCGTTCTGTGATGCATCTGCTATTACTAAAGGGTGTTCCGATAAAAATTTGGTCAAACAGTTATATGTGTGAGTCGATCAGTTTTCTTTAATAAGTCAAATTCTTTTTCTTTTTCAATTTCAGTTAATACAGAATACAGGAGAAATATTCAGCTAAGCTTCCTTTTTACCGAATGCGGATTGCCGGGTCTTTCGTTTAACACCTGCCAAAAGATTTTGTACAGTCTCCTTGTCCACTTTATTCGCCGCAGAACGCCAGTTTGCCTTGAACTGTTTCTCGCTCACAACAGCTATTTGAGTCTTCTTAAGGTTCCGCTTGACGATGGCCCACTATTGTTCGATTGGACGGAGCTCTGGCGTGTTGGCAGGGTTCTTATCTTGTCCTACCACTCCATGGCTTTTTTCCGTAATGGAAAGATGCCAAATCCGGCCAAAATAGAACCAACAATTGTGTCGCTTCAGGAAAGGCAGTAGACGTTTTTGTAGGCACTCACTCAGATAAATTTCCTGGCTGACGGTTCCGGTCGCAATGTAAACGTTTCTCTTCAAGCAACAGGTACAGATGGCTTGCCACACTGGATATTCCTTCGCGAACATTGACAGTTTAATGTGCTTGAAAATATCTGCCACCTTTCCCCGTCCGGTTGCCGCATAAAATTCCTGTCCAGGAAGCTGTTTAAAGACTGCTTTGACATAAGTTTCATAGTCCTGTACCGCGCAATCAAACTTCGTCAGCATCGTCGTGTACAACTTTCGTGATCGTGCTTTGGCCGACGTGTTTTGTTTATCGTCGCGATTTGGAGTCACCACTTTCTTGTAAGTCGACAGTCCAGCTCGTTTTTTAGTTCTATCCACGGTTGAAGGCGCCACTCCCAGCTTCTTTGCGACATCTCGGACGGAGAGGTTGGGGTTCCGCTCGAAACAGCGGGCAACTCTTTTTGTCGTCGCTGTGGCCTCTGGCTTTCGATTTCCCCCCGATTCAGCTTTCCTGACTGTCGACAAACGTTCACCGAAGACTTTTAATGCGTTGGTAACAGTTGATTTAGCCACATTCAACAATTTTGCCAACTTGGCGTGAGAGTAGTTCGGATTTTCGCCATGCACGTGCAAAATTTTGATTTCTCTTCCTTCGACGACTGATAACTCTTTCTTGATAACTGAAGTGCTAATCTCAAAATCAATATAAAGACATGATGCAACACGCACACATCTTCAAAATGAAGGGTGTGCAACATTTTTTAATGCACGATAAAAGGAAATGTGTCAAGTTAAAGTCGACCAAATTTTGATCGAAACACCCTTTATTTGACGTCAACGCCTACCTCTTTGGTGAGGAACGTACAGCACCCTAGTCATTGCCGTGTCGCCATCCATTATGACCACGACGTCGTGCTTCGTCGGAAAGTTTTTTTTCACCAGCACCTTCAGCCGCCCTACTGCTCGGACACTGCTGGCCTCGACTGACGCTTCCGCATAACAATGTCCGTCTTAACCTGGTTCTTCTTCACCATTATGCAGCTTCCACCAACCTGTCGATCTTGGGCGTGAAATGATGAGGCCACTTTGCCCTCGGCCTTCCTCTTCAGCATCTGCTGCACTTTACGGTCACAGCACAGCACTTGTCGGACGGCTGGAATCAGGCTTCCGTTCGAAGCTCTCGCCAATCTTCAGAAAGGAGAAAATGTTGTAAAAGCCGGCTATATCCGGGGTACACGAAATGCATTACGATGTCAGGACGCTTCAGGATGGAGCTGGCAGTACGAACAAACCATCGCACGTAGTTGCTCGACTATTTTCGCCTTGTCACTGCAAATCAACTGAAAAAGCTGTCCTTTTTTCTGTAAACAACAGTAGTTATGCAGAATGGTTCTATTTGCTTGATTAGTTCTCGAATTATGCAGAAATTGGTGTCTCATTTGTATGGGAGCCCAACCCCATCTTTTCACTGGGGAGAGGATCTGGAACCATCATTAGAACCTTCCCCGGCCTCCAAAACCGCTGCATACAAATTTCAGGGCTGATCGGTTCTATTTACATTGCTTCCACTTTGTCGAGCACATCGGTGAAGCGGACATCTAGTCGTGATCTTTTATACCGGGCAGGTGTTCTCTCTGATGTGCTCAGGTGATCTCAGGTTCCTGATCATCGTCTGGTATATCTGTTGTTTCGGGATCTTGGGGCATCTCCGGGGAGGTCATCGGAAAATTTGTTACGGTCCTGAAAAGGCGATGGCTTTGATTAGAGCTGTAATGTCGTTGAAATGTCTACGTACGGTCTTCTTTGGCAGTGAGCCTTCAGAAACAGCATTTCATGGTAATGATGCCAGCTTGTCTGTTCCGGAGCTGCTGAGCCGGAAGTGGTTGACGAGGCAACTTTCTTCTCCTCTCTTACAAATTTATCGCGTAGGCTGATTCCACTAGAATAGATGAATAGAAAAAGGATGAGATGCAAATTATCTAAAAAGGGATAGCTGTATTAATTACTCACCATCTGTGTTTAATTCAGAAGCGATGTTTGCCCAAATTTTTCCTTTAAGTATAGTATTTTTATAATTTTTGTTAGATTTTGACCACAGACGCTCAAATTCCTTGATTTTCACAATTAAAGTGCTTTCAAATTCCATTTTCGGTAGCTTTGAATTCAAACTACACATACACCCGAACCGTGCACCCCGCGACAATTTTGAATTTTCTCAAAAACAAAGCGTCACAAAAGCCGTATGCCGGAGAACGCTGGCACTTTAGAACATTTTTGACGTTTTAGCAGGCAGCCCTAGGTTTACCCTTTTAATCTGAAGAAATGATCATGAAAAATTTAAATTCGTTCCATAAAAAACGTATGTATGACCCATAAGGCCCTGATGAAAATCCATAAAAAAATTAAAATGATCCATAAGTTACAGCAATGTGACCCATACTTAATATAAATTTTAGCAATAAAATGTCAAAAATGTACCGTTATATATCTAGGGTATGATCGATAAAAGTGTACGGATTACCCGTAAACATATTGCAAATGTTCCATAAAAGGTTCAATATCATTCCTTAAACTTGAAATATTGATCCTTAGAATGAAACGTTTGTAAACTAAAATATATGCACATTTTCAATAAATTTTTGATAATATTTCATAAATAAATCGTCAATGATCCATAATAGGTTTGAAAAATGAACCATAAACTTCTAAATATGGTCCATAGCAAATCAATTTTGTGCATTTAAATTAATATGTATGATCCATACATTATGCCGGAATTTTTCCAATTTTGGGTTTAAATTTTTATAAATTTTAACTACAGGGAAATCAATCCTTGACTGCACTACTACTCAGGTTTATTAACATGTCCGTTCCTGTAGCAATGCGGCTTGAATATTGCTGTAAAAGAAGGATCACTTTGGAGAAGATTTTCAATTTTCAGAAAGCTGACTTACTTTTGCGTTCTCATGATCTTTTACGACCGCAACTGCGACACATGTTTCCCAATAAATTTGGTAAAGAGCACTCGTGCACGTAAAGAACTACGGCAGCCCTAAGTTTGCACCTTTGAAACTGAAGAAATGATCCATGAAATATTGAAAATCGTTCTATAAAAACGCATTCTTGACCCATTACACTCTGGTGAAAATCCACAAAAAATGACTCTGGTGAAAATCCACAAAAAAACATAGAAATGTTCCCTAAAATTCATCAATTTGATCCGTACTTTTAACAAAATTCAGCAATAATATGTCAAAAATTTAACGTTATATATCAAGGATCTGATATATGCATATAACTGTTCGGATTTCCCATTAACATATTACAAATGATACTTAAAAGGTTCAATAATTTTCCTTAAGCTTGCAAAATTGATCCACAGCATGTAACATTTCTGCACTAACATATGTGCATATCATCCATAAACTATTGTACATGTTCCATAAATAAATTGCCAATGATCTCTAATAGTTTATATAACAAATCATAATCTTAAAAAAATGATTCATAACAAACCAACTTTGTGCACTTAACATTATTTGATCTTCCCGCAACAGCGACACATGGTTGTCAAGAAATTTGGTAAAAAGCTCTCCAGCACATAAAGAACTACAGGTCAAATTTATGACTTGATAAAACTGTTGTTTCAGAAAATTTGATTTAAATTAAGCCGGGCAGACGCTTGCTGTCCAACTTGCTATCGCTCGTTGGACCTAACTACAAAAAACATCCTCCGTTTGTCTTATACCGGGCAAATACTTGAATCAGTAGTTTGCCTGGAATCTAATCTACGCAATGTTAACACTTCGGATGTCGGAACAACCGCCCCCTTCCCCCCGCTTTATTCATTCACCACACAATACGTATTATGTATGATACGTCCTCCCACCCATTGTAGCACGGAAACTAAGTCCGACAGCAATGGGCTCTCCCCTCTGTTAGACTTGATCAAGCTTTACCAACCACTGATTATCCAAATCATGCCATTGTATGAGGGGAAAAAGGGGGGTGGGGGGGTTATAAACCACACCACCAAGAACGAACCGCCAGGGAAAAAAAAAACCTCCTCCCACAACAAAGACCGAACAATTGGACAAAGACCAAGCTATCTAACATGAGGATGCCCCAATGGGCGGGAGGAAGAGCCCGCCCTCTATTCACAAACTGTTAGCAATGGGGAATTGGCATTCCCACTCTCCCCATCCAGAGTGCTTCAATCGGGTGCCCTGATGGTTCCTCCCATTCCCATGAAATATTTATATAATGGTGTATATATTTATGTAAATGAAAAATACTACAAGCATTCGTATCTATAATATATGATCTTCATTCGGTTGATCCTGAAATGCAAGAAATGTTGTAAAATGTTAAAGTGTAGAGTTCTGTGGTTTCGCGCATAAGCACGTTTTCTTTCGTTTTCAGCGATAGCAGCATTTCACCAAAATCTTGATTTGAGGTATCCTGAAAAAGTTTGTTAAATCTATTGAAATTTTTCAAAACTAACATTTAAACATTTTAATTTACTTTTGCCATGGTCACTATTTGCTACTTGATGCTGATTTTATAACAGTAATCCGCTTTTATTTTTGCTGACCTAATAGTTATTGCTACCGAGTATGGAATGGGCCGATTCAAGTTCAATCATCTATGAAGTAAAACCAATAAAACAATATTACCAACTATAATGATATTGTGAGTTATGATGAAGTAATGACAAAGATTGAAAAGTAAAATCAAACACTAGCCAAATGGCACACAGTGCTGCATGTATCAAAACAGCTCAGAATTGGGAAAAAGTTCAATTACCAAACCGGAAGGGAAAATACAATTTTCAAAAAGTGCAAAAGCCTACCACAGATTCCGTAGTTTTCAAAAAGCCTACCACAGCTGTAATTTTCGGCGTTATATACTGGACATATAAGGAATGCTAGATGTCATAAATTGAAGGTATGTTTCGAGTTTAAGCCAGATACCGCCTAAATCAAGTTTGTTGTATGAAAATGTGAAGGCCATGATATGATGGAAATAATACGATGTTTTAAAGAAATACTACATAATGTACATATAATAATTAAATGCCGCTATTTGTCTTTTCCGCTGCGATGTTAGATGATTGAAACTCTAAAATAGCGAAAATTCCAACGTGATATAATGAAATAAAGTTGATCACATGGCATCCTAGCAAAATAGCAAAGAAAATTTAGGCAAATAAATTTCATATGAGTATGATTACTGCACAAAAACGGAAACTCAATAAATACAAAAAAAAAAAAAAATTAAAAATGAATGACAGGAAATTCTTCGATAACTCTTTTTTCCTACTGGGCCCATAAATGATTCTTTATGTCTGTAAAATAGAAAATGTAGGGTCATAAAGAATGTTAGTTTTTGAATTAACTATTTTGGACGAAGAATTCTTTTTTTTTGTGGAATTTGTCGTATATAATCCACTCTCTAAAAAAAATGTAAAAACCCATCCCATCTTTTCAAATACATAACGTGAGTTAGATGGGCCAAAACATACAACGATGCAAATGCAAAGCTGAAAAAAGCATAAAAAATATTGTGAAGGGATGTTATAATATAAAATGATAATAACAATTATATTTGCAATGTCTGCATGTCTGCTGATCCTGCTGCAATTGTAGAAGGACTTGCATTATCCTAGCGACAGGGGAAGAAAACAATTCAAAATTATTATACAATACTTGGGAATTCCATGGATGATCTGAAATTATATACCGTATAAAGAATACTTCCATTTTTCGTGGTAGGGTAAAATTTCAGCATGCCACTTTACCGGGGTCACGCTGCCTACATTGCTTTGGTGCGGCTGCCACCTAATGTACAGGGTGCGGCAGAAAATAATGCGAAAATTGGTTCTATTTCTTTCAAATCCCATTTTCAACTAATTCAAGCAATAATATCAACATTTTCGAAAACAGTTATCTTTATAAAGTCTTTTTGAACAAATTTATTCAATGTGTCCTCCATTTTTATTAATAACATCCTCGAGCCGACGCCGGAAGCCAGAGCATGCCTTTCGGACGTAGTCCTCCGACATTGACTGCCATGTGCGTATTATGGTTGACTTCAGGGTTGCAGGCTCGTGCTTCAACATATGCCCAAATCGAATAATCCAACGGATTAAGATCTGGACTGCTAGGGGGCCACAAATCCTTCGGCCAAAACTTCATGTTATCGTTCAACCATTGTTGGGCTCGATTGGACGTGTGACACGGCGCTCCATCCTGCTGTTGGACAACGTTTTGGTCCTCGGAGAAGTTGGCCTTCACCCAAGGAAGCACTTGGTCCTTTAAAATACCGATATACACTTCGGTATTGATTTTAACTCCAGCATCAATGAAAACAGGCGGCATTTTCAAACCGTTGGACGCCACCAAGCCAAACATCATGACACCAGCGGGATGTTTGGTTTGAAATTTGAATTTCACTTTTTCCGAAACGTTCTCCATTTTCTGCGGTGAAATAAACCGGTCCGTGCGGCTGTTGGCCACAGCATCGATGTTGAAAAGCTTTTCGTCGGAGAACAGGATTATCATTTTTTTCCTTCTTCAACAAGGAAAGCAATCTCTTGGAACGAGTCACTCGTAGTTCCTTGACCCGGTCCGTAATCAAGTGGCGTTTCACTCTGGCTCTGGAAGATGCATGCAGGTCTTCTTTGATGATTCTCTGCATGGATTTCTCCGAAATATTGGCTTCCTTTGCAAGTTTTCTTATGGAACGTACCAGGTTGCGAGCAATTTTTGCACGGACCGATTTGATCACGTTCGGCGTGCGTGCAAAGCGCGGACGTCCGCTTTCCGGCTTCCGCTGCTTAGGACCATCCTGCAGGGACTTTTTTATGCGGTAAACTGTTGCCAAAAGGCACCCTACCACCTTTGCAATCTCTTTCGGCTTCTTCTGGGCGAGCTACAAACTGGTGATCACTTCTTTCGCGAACATTTTGACGAATTTGCAATAAAACAAATAGAATGTTTGGATGCAGCACTTGAAAGTAAACATAAACAAATACACTTTCGACAGAAATTAGTCACTAGCTGCACGAATTAACCCAATACTCAAGTTTGAACATTTTCGCATTATTTTCTGCCGCACCCTGTATAGATGACATAATGTATTTTTTTACAAACCCGCGGTTCCCCGGAACACACTTTTTTGGACCCCCCTCCCTTGGGGGGAGAGGCCCCGGACACACCCTCCTCAATCTAGCTGAAGTCAGAAGGACAACAGTGCCCAGGCTGCATTACCAGCTATGTACGCAACCCTTAGCTGGCGGTCTTTGTCATCTCTTGACCCGTGGAAGCATGAGGTAGGAACTTGTGAGGACCATAGCAATGTTGCGGGGACGCACGCTCCATCCCAGGTGTCTACTCACCATTTTGCAGCCCTTTTTGGCACTCACTTTTGGCTGCACCGTAAAACTCAACAGAACTGGCCAACATTCAACTTTGAAATGGCGGGATAAGATCGAGTTTGACACATGGAATAAATTTACAATCCGTTCGGTACTTCTATACAGTTTATTTGCAAAAGATTTAATTTAAAGTACAATCGTAATTTGTTTTAACAGTGTTGCGGAGCTGCAGCCATTGACAGTTTCGATCGGTAGTTTGTTTTTACAATTCTTTCGGTAGTTTTCTGTAAATTATAGAAATTCTATTTGTTTGATTGCTGGATTTTTTGTAAAATGTCATATTGTACGAAATTTTCGGTGAAATTTATGATTTACTAGATCGAATTCGGCAAAAAAAAGTACCGAACATAATTTTGGAAATTTGGTGTGTAGTCTCCAAAAACGAAATGGACGTTTTTATTTCTCCTCTTGGCTCTTCAACTGCGCCTTCTGGCACTACTGGGTAAGCAATGGGAAAACCCGGAGTGCTCGATGTAACTCGAGTTGTCGGCAAAGGCGTATGTGTGCTCATTAAAATATTTGGTTAAAACAATAAATTAACCACTTTAGTTTAAAATAATTGTGATATATAAATATAAATCGAATATTATTAAATTGATTATCACAAAGTGGTGATTACTTTAAATAATTTGATTGGTTTGACTTGAATGCAATTTTGAATTGATTTGGAACTTTGTTATGAATTGAAACAAATAGACACCTTATATTGAATAGCAACAAAATATTTTGTTGCTTCAAAAGCAGAGTGATTTTTATGCGTGTAGATTCCTTCAACTTCATGATGACTGACTAACTTTTTCAAATGGGAGGAATTTCTTCGGTACAGCTTCCATTCAGCGGTCTTAACCAGAACGCTGTTATCCAGCAAAGATCGTCCCGTAGCAGGTTCTGGATGAAAAATCGGCGATCGTTTGTTCTGTGGCACTTGATTTCAAATCATCCATATTCTGACTTAAAATGTTCAAAATATTGCATTATTAGAAACAAGGATCCCAAATATTCCCAGCCTAAAAAATATCTTTCGCAGCTTTTCGATGATGTCATCGCGAATAGTCGATTGCATAGCTTCCCTCACACGATAGCAGCGGTTGGGAAAATTCTACTGAAACAAAAAACGTTGGGATCAATGGTGGATCGTCCAGGCAGAGACAGGAAGCGCAAAACGGATACACGAACGGACACCAAGATCATGCGCGAAGTCAAGAAAAGCCCAAAAGTAACTGTCCGTGAGATCCAGGAAACCCTTCAGCTATCAGTTTCTGGTCGAACTGTCAGGGGCTGATTAACAAAGCTGCCGGAAGCGTCCATTTATCAGCAAGGCAAACAAAGCCAAACGGCTCAGGTTTGCTAGGGTAACGGGATGTAATGTCAGCCTAGCTCCTTGATTCGGCCTATATACCAAAAATGTCATTAATTCGCCGATAATCAACAAAATTATATTCCTATCAGGATGACCGATTTATTTCAAAGCAATTGAGACATAATTGATCAATTAATAGTTGTTAACTTCCGCGTAATTTTTGATTTCCTCAACTTTTTATACAATATGACTGTACTGGTTAAGCTGAACAGATTATCTACACGATCTTCGAATGATCTTAATTTGCAGAAATTGAACCTATAAACCGAATAATACAGCCAAGATGTACAGAAAATAGTCACACGTTATAAACTAACAGGTCACATAGGTAAAATAACGATGATTTAACAAGAAAACCATAGACCCAATGTTAGGAGCATATTTTTTTCCACGTTCCCAATTATGGCCTGTTATATGGAAAGCGTAGTAAAAATGTTGTTATTGATAAAATTTACAATAAAAATGTCTGAGTTTCGGTTGAAAGTTTTCCATATGGGTCATCTTAACACAAACTAAAGGAACAAAATCTGTGTAGAGTGAATTGTAATGTTTTGATTATCAAATGGTCGCTAAATCATATGTGAAAATCACTTAAGTGTTTCTTAGCAGTTTTAGTATAGTTTGATTTATGAAATTGTTTGTTGGGTAGAGCGAATACAGCTGGAAACGCATTGAATCAGAAAATCAGAAAAAAAAATCGTACGAAGACAACATTTAATAACAAATCTGTCGAATGGGACGAACTTGCATCCATGAATAGACCCAATTTGGCGCTTATAGACCGACATTACATCCATATCCCTCGAAAGTTTCTGACTTTAAAAAATGATTTATGTAACTTTTCGTGATACATACTACCACATGGCATATTGAACATATCTAAGCAAGTGTATGACTAGTTAAATATCGCTTCCAGCTCAAATACTTTATGAGTTATAGTAAAAAATGTAATCGATTGTTGCATATTAGGCTGAGTCAAGGGACACATACCCTAACTTTTTATAGTTTATTAATACGCCATTATCGATCAAACTGGACCCAATGAAAACAGCAAACAGGGGAGGGAAAGAATCCCTTTTCGCACTTGCATCTTATCGTTTACTCGACTGGTATATTACGTCTAATTATTTGGTATTGGTAACTTGGTTAAAACTGAAAAAAGATATGAATTATTAGTAAGTGAGCTTGCATGAGCAGCTTCGTTTAATTTTCCGGTGAAATATCAACTTGAATATCACTCAAACCGTAGGACTTCGGCTTTTGGTTAGTGTTGCCTTTTTCCTTATGTTATTACGTTGATGTCCGCAGTAAGTAATCAAATTGAATTAAATTTAGGAAAACAAATAAAGTCCACAGTCCATATAATCGCGTCTACAGAATCACAGTGAAAATGAGAAAAGTGATCAACACAAGGTACTTGGTGAGAACTGTACCCATCCCACCAGATGGTAACTGTCTCTTTTCGTCAATAGTTCATCAATTAACGGGTAAGTTCCGTAAACTAAAAATTAAATTTTCAAATATTTATATAAATTAAATAAACTACCAACGTACCATTTTAGACCTACAATTTTCGCACGGAACCCATCAAGAAGCAGTACGAACAATGCGTCAAGAATGTGTGGCATTCATCGAAGCACACAAAGATAAATACCGGAACCACATTATCATTGAAGCAATAGGTAGAGGACAAGAATGGCCTGAACTTGAAGAACAACAAAATATCTTGATAGATAAACACATTGATGAACTGAAAAAGAACGGAGTATGGGGAGGTTCAGAAGTGATTGCAGCACTCCGGGACATGCTAGGAATTACCATCACGGTTTTTGCTGAGCAGTTTGATCCCTTACATTTCCAAGGAGATGACGATGCAGAAATCGTCACCATCTTTTACAACGGTGTGGATCATTACGAAAGTGTGATCGAAATTGCTGATCTACAATCAGACAGGTTTAGAGAGGCGACCGAAGAGGAAGCCAATGCCGATTTGCGAGGCCGTCCAACTAAGTTTGATAACGACAGGCTGTTGGTGCATGCGAAACGTCCATGGCTCAGTTCAGAGGTGACAGACGAGCTGTTGATGTGAACTATCGATATTTTGAGAGCAAGGCAGATGTATTAAGGAGCTCAGTTCTTCTAGAAGCGAGTTTTTTCCAACGCAAAGTTGCTCAGGGTTAAAGAGACGGGATGGAATATCGGATCAGAAGCTAAGCGACGGAGGTTCAAAACCCAGCGGTGGCATGGGCTGTGACCGGATCAAACTGAAGGCGCAATGCAACAAAGGTAAATATGGCAAGAATCAGGAAGTGGCCGGCGTGTTAGATGACGTTATGATTTATCCAGACAGTGAAGGGGAGCGGTTAGGATTTAGGATTTTGGATCCGATACGCCACGGCGCATCAGATAGGGATGCAGAACATCTCCGACTCGAAGAGTATGATGGCGAAAGATCAACGGATATTGATGTACTGGAATCGAGCGACTGTCCACGGATTACAGCCAAAGTGGGGTAATCTGAATAATACGATTACTGACAGCAATTACATCCGACACGACTCAGAATCCAATAGGGAGATGTATGAAGTTGAACTACAAGTACCATACTCTGATTCCATTAAGCAAACCCGCTTGAATGTGGCCACTATAAACTGTTCAGGTTGCTCAACAAGTAGTAAAAGGATTGACATTGACTTGGAACTTGTTGAACAAGAAGTGGATATATGTGGAGTTCAAGAAACGCGAGTAGCGTGGGAACTAATGGAATCTAAAAATTACATATGGCATTGTAGTCCATGTGACCATAAAACAAGTCACCGAAGAGTCGGGATATTAATCAGAAAAAGTACCTGCATAAATCTTACAAACTTCTGGGGTGTCTCTGAAAATATATGCACCGCATGGGTGGAAAAAGGTGACATCCGTATGAAAATCATAGTGGTTCACATCCCCTCAGATAGTAGAATGCCTGGAACATTTGCATCGCCCTCAAATATTTTGTTGAAGATCCCTCCGGAGGATATAATCTATTATCTATATTATCTAATATCTATTTCATGATATTAGGTGATTTCAATGGTCACATTGGTTATGAGGATATTACGGAGGACCTTCGTCATCTTGTAGGCAAACAGCTGTTACACAAAGAAAGTAACGAAAATGGCTTATTCTTACTACAATTCGCTCTACAATTTAATCTAGTCATTGCAAACAGTCTAGCTAGATCACGATCTGTTCTGACGACATGGTCAAATAAAATGGTTTCATCACAAATTGATCACATTCTTCTTCCATACGAGGCTCAAATTTGAATAAAAGAGAAAAATATCAGGGCTATCTGGACAAAGAGGTTCCAATCGGACCACAAGCTAATCTTAGCAACTGTCAGAAACCTTTCTTACTCGGTAAAAACCCACCGGAGGTCAACGGCAACCAACCGCCAATGGAATGTGAAACTGCTGGCAAACGACAAATTCAAAACCGATTATGCTAATTCTTTGAGAGGAAAAATAAATCGCCTCAATGACTTATCAAACACGGAATTGTATTGGAATGAAATGAAGAACATCATTACAGAAGCTGCAACACAAACCATTCCTAGGGAGAAGAAACCACCGATGTCTCCAAAAACCCGCAAGGCATATTCAAATCTGCAGAAGAAACTAAATCGGCTAAAAAAAAAAAAAAACATTACAAAACATTATATCATAATAAATTTTCAGGATGTGAAATTTCAACTACTATGCACATATTACTGGATTTACTGGATTAGATGAGATTAGATTAGTGACCAACAAGTGGATGTCATCATTTAAACCTATGAGATCCACCACAAATGAGTATAGCAGTGCAAAGAAACGGAACAGCACATGGACATTTTAGATGTACTATTCTTTAAATATTATTTCAGGTCATCCCTGGAGTTTCCAAGTTCTGTAAAATATTTTTTATCTCGTGGCTATAATAGCATTGTCTAAACTTTTAGGTTCATGGTAGATACGCAAACCTTCTACAATCGCAGCAGGACAGCAATCTGCAGACCCATGTAGTTATTATTATCATTTAATAATAAAACATCCCTTCACTTTACTTTGTATACTGTTCTATATGAAATTGCACATTGATTTTACATTTTTTATTGTTATTACCTGTTTTATCATCACTCGGATATTTATGATTTACTTTAATATTATTTCAGTATTTTTACCTCGGAGCGTATGGTACGGTATGTCCACGCATCCTTCCTCCCCTGTAGATTCACAAAATGCGTTGTAATTCAAATCTATTTATTTGAATCCAACTCATTTTACAGAATCATCTTTTGCGGTAAATGCAACGCAGTAGGCCTGGCCGCTTTGACGCTTGTATCATGTCTTTGATATGCTGCAAACATCAATATTGACAAAAAAACATAATTGGGCATCATCTAACTCAATTATTTCCAGGATGCTTTCTCGTACTGGCTGCGTTTGTATTAGATTAGATAAGATTATATCAAGTCGAACTCTTTTTTTAGATATTATTCCATAAGTGAAACATGAAAAGAATATGAAAAATAAAATACCAAAAAAGACTACAGTGTGTTTACTTTCATTTGAACCAAATAAATTAGAGAAATTCAAAAATCAGTGTAGTTGCATGACTGTTTTTGCCATGGCAAATCAACTGATGATGCACCTCGTCTTGCGACGATTGGCGATGCATAAGTGGATTCATCACCAGATGCAGGGAAACATAATGGCATGGCAAATCAGTCCGTTTTTTTCCATGCACACTTTATAAGAAAGCAGAAAATGATGATTTCGTCTTCTTAACATATTCAGCAATATTCTAATGTTTCAAGAGGAAGACACATTTGCTGAACATTTGAAGTGCCGATTTTAATTCGAATTTGGTGGTCGTGAAGTGGTTTCTCGATTTCCGCAAATATTAAAACTTTCCACAAAGTATATGCTACTTCATCCTCCGCACACTACCAATAACTTTGACGAACTCGCTCTCAATTCCACAAGAGATATAGCAAACTGCCATCCAATTTGTTCAGATGTTGCGTATTCCGTCTACCCGGAGGCAACGAACGGTTCGTCCCAGATATAATTCCCATCGTTTCGCTACCGTTGGCGTTGGCTGTTGTTAGTACGCTGGAAATTGAGGTAAAATCGAGATTAATTTTCAGCCAAAGCCAAACGAACGTACATCGTTCTGTATCCCGGGATGCACCGAACCAGAAGGTCGTCGCCGGGAATCGCTGCCGTTGTTGTCTTGTGGAGGAATGTTCCGATTGTGATTTTATGTAATTAGAAAATTAATCTTAAATGAAAACAGTGCCACGTACCGTCTTCTGAGTGGGTTGCTTGTGCTGCGATTTCCTCTATGCAGCGATGGATCTCAGAGGTTAACGGCACACCATAGATTGCTTGTTGGATCGGAGTTTGAAAATCGATGTCAATTGTGTGTGCAATTTCCCTACGATTGGTTAGCATTAATCATGCAGCCAAATGGAAATTTTCGAAAATCTTTTCTATGCAAACAAATATCCTTGGATGCCGAAATTAAGGCACGCCATCGGATGTCTTCCCGGCAATTAATCAAGACCCACTTGAGCTCAAATGAATCCTTTTGAATGGTGCCCAGAGTAGTCGAAGAGGTGTCAGGAAACATCGACGCCTACTTCGTTCGAAATTTCATCCACGTGGCCCTGTGTCTTAAGAATGCTTGTCGTCTTTATTCTCACATACAGGAATCATCGAGTCGTGCGACGTACGCGTATGGAAAATGAAATTCGATATAATTTATGTCTCTCCACACCCGAGCACGTGAGGAGGACCTTCAATGAACCGCTCAAGGTACGAGAGACAAACTGTACATATTTATCGATGCCAGAACGGAACACATGGCCGTCGTCGTTCATGAGTGGCCTGGTGACAGGTAGAGGGTGGTGGGCTAAGGATTTTCCTGCAAGTGTTTGGTGTTAATAAATTTACCTCGGATGTCTTCGGTGTGGCATCTTGCACTACTACATAGTTCCCATTCCACTCACAGGGCTCGGCAATCAAGAATCGGATTTTGGGTAAGGAGTCTTCATCTTTTGACTGAAGCGCTTTCTTCTAATCAGGGGGTCTCCAGGATGGGATCTGTTTTCAATTAAATTAGACATTCGAAGTGTAACGTAGCCATTTGGAGACCCCTTGCTTCGTGTTCGAAGACAGGACAGAGAGTCGTCGGTCTAATCAAACCTCCCCGCGTGATGATGCCTTCGCCTACTTTGAGAGGATTTTTTGGGAACACGATGGGGGATGCTTTGTTTACCAATGGAGAGGGTGGTGTGTACGCGTCGAAAGTTTGGCGATAGTTTGCCTGCCGTGTGTTTGCACAAGTGCCTAGTGAAATCCTTTTCGCGAAGAAAATGAACGAGTCAGTCGCCTTCCGCACAAGTTTAATAGGAAAATATTTCCGAAAATAATAATAGTAATAATAATGAACCGAACCCTTCTCCTCCTGGCCATGCACCTGAGGCGCAGGAAAGAAAAAGAAATTTAAAAATTAAAAAAAATATAAAATAAATTTTTTTTTTACCCGAGGGGGGGGGGGCGCGTCTAATTAACAAAAGGGACAAGGTGGGCCGGCGCAAACCACAGTTGGTTTTATTTTTTTGTCGCCGGCAAGTGAAGATTGATTTTTAAAAACCAAAAACAAACAGCCCCCCCCCCCCCAACCAACGATAAAAAGAAAGAAAAAAGTTCTTTCAAAATTCTGGGTTGAAACTTAAATTCAAATTATTTATGTGTAAAATAAACGAGATCATAAACCAAAGCGTTCAAGTTAATAAGCTGGGTCTAAAGACTGTATTCGATGAAATTTGGACACACGCAATTGTTCGTAACTTTTTAGCGTGTGGGTAAAAATTATTGAAATTTTAACTGAATGTATTTCATTGTGTTGTGTCAATTGTGTAATGAGTTTCGTGAAAATCGGTCGAGTGATTTCAGTGATGGCTTCGAATGAATAAATAGTGCGCCAAAAAATTTTGGGCACTCACTTCGAAAACCCAAACGCTTCTCATCGATGGATCGGAAAACAGCTCGGAATCGCACATTCAACCGTATCTCATGTGATCAAAACGTGCAAGGACCGTAAGACAACCAAGCGGAAAAATGGTAGTGGCAAAAAACGTGGCACATCAAATCCGGAGAAGGCCAGGATGGTAACCAATTTAAGCGTTATCCCAACATTTCGATCAGGGATGCTGCGAAAAAGGCGAAAAGTTTAAGTTTGTTTTGTGCAGAAAACCATGAAACGTTCTGGATTACATGTGTACAAGGTCCAGAAGGCACCGAACCGGAGCGATAAACAGAACTCGGTGGCCAAAACTCGTGCAAGAAAACTGTACAGGGAGTGGCTCACAAAACTGTTCTGCATTGTGATGGACGAAGAGACCTACATTAAAGCCGACACCAAACAAATGCCAGAACAGGAACACTACGTCGCCACCTCTAAGTTGGCCGTTCCGGAGAGTGTACGGAAGAAGAAACTGTCGAAATTCGCCAAAAAATTCCTTGTCTGGCAAGCGATCTGCGGATGTGGCAAAATGAGTCAGCCCTTCATCACCTCTGGGACCGTCAACGGACAAATCTACAAGGACGAATGCCTCCAAAACCAACTTCTGCCCTTCTTGAGATCTCACGATGGTCCGACACTGTTTTGGCCGGATTTGGCATCTTGCCACTATGCCCGACCCGTCTTAGACTGGTACAAAGATAATAATGTAGTTTTTGTACCAAAAGACGTCAACCCTCCAAACACTCAGGAACTTCGCCCAATTGAAAAATTTTGGGCAATCATGAAGGCAAAGCTCGTTAAAACTCCAAAACTGATAGAAAATGAACTTGAACTAAAGAAAGTGTGGTTAAAAGTAAGTAAGAAAGTCGGTCCTATCATTGCCCAAAATTTGATGAAAGGGGTCAAGGCAAAGGTGCGGGCATTTGGGTTGGGAGAAGAGGTTCAATAAACCAATGATGTCAAAACTTAACCATTTAGTAGTTCTTTATTTCCAGAAAGTTTGAAAAGAATCGGGCTCAAGGAAAATTTTTGGTGACCTATTTTGTGTGTCCAAATTTCATCGAATACAGTCTTAACTGTCATTCCACTTGACTTGTGAAGAGATGCAATCGATTTCATACCGTTTGTATCCATCGTGGTCGTAGTTGGCGCCGTCAACAAAGAACGAAGACACTTTGTTTCTTTGGGATTAAGGTTCTAACGAAAACGGTTTTACAAAATTTGGGCCAATGAAAATACAGCGCATTGATTAAAAACCACACAAGCTACTACGCTAGAAGGCTACTAAATGTAAGTCGGGTAATTTGGTCGAACAATGCAATATTCTTTGAATTAAAAAATGTTTTAAGACATAGCATAGCATAGCATAAACCAGGTCGCACAATAGCGTAGGCGGTACAAGCTCTGAACTGTTGCTGAGATGGAGACGCGCCTTTATCGGTTGCTGTTACAGGGTGCGGCAGAAAATAATGCGAAAATTTGTTCTATTTCTTTCAAATCCCATTTTCAACTAATTCAAGCAATAATATCAACATTTTCGAGTGCAGTTATCTTTGTAAAGTCATTTTAAACAAATTTATTCAATGTGTCCTGTTCTGAATGTCGATCTCTCCTTATCTCAATGGTCCCTTAAATATCGAGATATGGAAAGTTGACTGTAAACACATAAATGCTGATAAAAACGGATATTTTCATCCTGTTTTAGCTATAAATTAATGATAACCATGAATTTTGTCTTTCAACAATGCAATATGCGTTGAAAAAATGCATATCCCAACAAACATCGGTGTCGAATAACCGCTTGTTCAAACAAATTTGGAGAAGTTGTTCAGCTTTTCCTTCTAGAAAGCTGAATAACTTCTCCAAATTTGTTTGAACAAGCGGTTATTCGACACCGATGTTTGTTGGGATGCACCTTCACAGTTATTAGATATTACAATGTTTTTCGATATAAGACGGTTTCTTACGACGATATTTCAAATAAAATTTCTTACGACGATATCTATATATATATATAAATGGATTTCTGTCTGTCTGTCTGTCTGTCTGTCTGTCTGTCTGTCTGTCTGACCCTAATAGGCTCGGAGACTACTGAACCAATCGGCGTGAAAATTTGTATGCAGGGTTTTTTAGGGCCGGGGAAGGTTCTGAAGATAGTAAGAGACCCCTCCCTCATCTGAAAGGGGGGGCTCCCATACAAATGAAACACATATTTCTGCATAACTCGAGAACTAATCAAGCAAAGGAACCCAAATTTAGCATGCGGAAGTTTTTGGAGGCAAGAAATGTTTCTATGGTAGTTTCAGACCCCTCCCCTCTCTAGAAAGGGAGGCTCCCATACAAATGAAACAGAAGTTTCTGCATATCTCAAGAACTAATCAAGCAAATTAAACCAAATTTGGTATGTGGGGTTTTCTGGAGGCGAAAAATGTTTCTATGGTGGTTTGAGACCCCTCCCCTCTCCTAGAAGGGGTGCTGTCATACAAATGAAACTGAAATTGATTCATAACTCTAGACTTAGTAAAGCAAATAGAACCAAATTTGGCTTGCGGGGATTTTTAAGACAATAAATGTTTCTACGGTGGTTCGAGACCCCTCCTCTCTCTCTGGTAGGGGGGCGGGGCTCCCATACAAATGAAACACACATTTCTGCATAACTCGAGAACTAATCAAGTTAATGGAACCACATTTGGCAGATAAAGGTTTTTGAAGGCAAGAAATGTTTCTAAGGTGACTCGAGACCCCTCCCTTTTCTGAAAGGAGGGCTCATATACAAAAAAAAACACAAATTTCTGAATAAGTCGAGAATTTATCAAGTTGCTGGAACCAATTTTGACATGTAGAGGTTGTTGTAGGCAAGAAATGTTTTTATGGTAGTTTGAGACTCCTCCGCTCTATGAAAGAGGAGTCTCTCATACAAATGAAACACGAATTTCTGCATAACTCGAGAGCTAATGAAGCAAATAAAACCAAATTTGGCATGTTGAGGTTTTTGGAGGCAAGAAATATTTCTATGGCAGTTCAATACCCCTCCCCATTTTGAAGAGGGGGGGGGCTCCCATACAAATAAAAAGCAAATTTCTGCATAACTCGAGAACTAATTAAGTAAATGAAACCACTTTTAGCATAACCCCCAACCATATTTGGAGGCTAGATTTCTACATACATAAAAATGAATTTCTGTCTGTCAGACCCTTATAGACTCGGAAAGTTCTGAACCGACCAACGTGAAAATTTATATGAAGGGGTTTTTGGGGCTGGGAAAGGTTCCTATGATTGTTTGAGACCCCTACTCTCTTAGGAAGGGGCGCTCTCATACAAATGAGACACAAATTTCATCATAGCCCGAGAACTAATCAAGCAAATCGAATCAAATTTGGCATGTGGGGGGTTTTGAAAGCAAGAATGTTTCTATGGTAGTTCAAGACCCCTCCCCTTTCTGAAGGAGGGGGGAGGGGCATCAACAAATGAAACTCAAATTTTTATTATAATCGATGAGCCCAGTGTGATGGTTCGAGAACTAATCAAGCAAATGGAACCAAATTTGGCATGTGGGGGGTTTTGAAGGCAATGATTGTATGGTGGTTTGAGAAACCACCCCCCTCTGGAAGGGAGGGATCCCATACAAATGAAACACAAATTTCTACCAAAAATGAGAATTATCCAGGTTACTTAAACACAAATTTTCCTTCATTTAGTTGAAAGCGTAGCAGCGCACGCGCCGGATTCAGCTAGTTTCAAATCAAACTTTTCTTTTACGACGAATTTGGAAAAACTTGGTTTTTAACGACGATTTTTGAAATAACGCGGTCTTTTTTTACGACGATTTTTGAAATAACGCGGTTTTTTTCCACGACGATAGTCAGGTTTTTTTACACGGTACGTATCCCCCGTGTTAAAAAAGACTTGAGTGTATTTCATTGAAATAAACCAGCCACTGTTTGTTTAAATCAGTCCTCAAACTCGATGTTTTAACGCATTTTTGTATTCAACTGAAATAAACTACCCACACTTATGCGTGGCCCCATGAGCATCCTTGCTGTTGGTTTAAATCGGTCCTCAAACTTGATTTTTTAACATAATTTTGTAATCTATTGAAATAAACAGCATCCTTACGGTTGCTTTAAACTGTTCCACAAATTCGCTAACTAGACGTATACTTGTATTCCATTGAAATAAACCACCCACTTGTGAGTGGCGCCAACAGCATCCCTACTGTTGGTTGTAATCGGTGCCAATACTTGAATAGCTTTAATGTGCATCTCTGTACAGAGAATAAGCCGGGCACATAATTAAATATCTGATTCGCTGCCGACGTCAGTTGAATTCAGTACACCGTTAAATCCAACCATTTTATCCAACATCCCAGTGATTTCTCGTGGAAGTGCAGTGGATTTCGCGGCTTTCACACATTCCTACCCTTTCCTAATTTGACATACCGAGGCCGGCGTCGGTATTGCCTTGGTTTGGGAGTGCCAGTTTTTATGCATTGAGGATGAATGCTAGTTCTAGGCATCGTCTGTTGTAATTACAGCTGATCTGGCAATGACGGAGTAGCAGCCTCGGGAGGTCAATGATGCTCATGCTAATGCTCAATTTTAACTTTGATTATTGGAGTGATCTGCTCTGCGTTTCGGGTTTTCCGGGACTGTTGAGATGTTGGTGCGTGCCCAATTTTTTGTTTTCATTG